>SSNR01000022.1:4203974-4230363 GCA_006937965.1 Callopanchax toddi | reverse complement strand
AGTCAAGTTCAGCTTCAGAGTCCAGCAGCAGCTCTCTGCTAACAGAGCTAATATCAGAAGCAGCAGGGACAGAGAGGGCTCATCAGACCCTCGTAGTATTGTTGGAATAAGATTGTGAACTGTGAGTGATTAAACCCTACACATTGAGCTGTACAGTTCATGTCCGAAGTATATGCGCCGCGTGCACGCGCGCACACGCGACCGGACGCGCGTGTCGAGATGTTTTGAGGAGGAGCCTTTGGACGCTAGATTCAAAAACTGCTCTCTTGATGAAATCCTCCGGAGTGCCGCTTTAACAGGAAAAGCAACAAAAAAACTCCAAAACTGGCAAAAAATACATAAACCAAAGTATTCAGTCAACACTATAAGTGTTCCTCTAACATTTAGCCACAGCGATAAAGACATTTCGCTGTTTAATGAATAAAATTACTAATGGCTAGCTAGCCCTAGCCATTAGCTAATAGGCGGTGAACTCAGTGACGCATTGTTAATAAAACAAGAGAAACAAACAAACCAAGTGACTCAACGTCAAGTTGATTAAATCAGGACACAATATGGGATGAATCTGCAGGGTTGTCACAAGCTGTCAAGAAGGATTCTTTGAATAAATATCTATTTAGTTTCCTCCATGATAAAAACTCAACGAGCTACTAGAGCTCCTGGGTCAACATCCTGATCTGAGCTGAGACGCCGGTCTTCTGCTCATGCTTCAATCACTAAATTTTGCACCCCAAGGCTCTCCTATATTTTGTATTGAAGGGGGTTCCAGTGTGCATGCACCAGTTATAGTGTAGGTCTATGGTAAATATTTTTGTGCCTGAATCATGTGCAGAAGACCCCAAAGAAACAGGAAGCACATCACATGACCTTTCGGTCATTGTAAAAAAAAAGTGAGAGAACATTTTAAAACTACACCTAAATGCAGATTATACACATTACTTATTGTATATATAATGAATAGATTGTTTAGTTTAATTTTCATGGTTCTTTTAAAATTATTTTGTGATTCCAATCTTTTCTTCTTCCTCCTCCTCCTGTGAGACTGATGGGGCAGCGCCCCCTATTGACGGGCCTCCACTGCACTTGAGATCTACCACTGACCACTTTTCACAAAATAATGTATCTGTCATGATTTTAAGAAAGTCAGAACATGTCATGTTTAAATTCTGAAGTCAACAAAATACTGTAGTTTAAATGGGCCATAAAAAGATTAGTACTGTGCCCAATGAGTGATCAGAAGATTTCTACCTAACAGACTAAGAGAAATCTCATCATATTTCTCCACCCAGCCATAAGTGGCTTCCATCCATCCATTTTCTGTAGCCGCTTAATCCTCCACAGAGGGTCGCGGGGGGAGCTGGTGCCTATCTCCAGCGGTCAGGGGGCGAGAGGCGGGGGACACCCTGGACGGGTCGCCAGTCCATCGCAGGGCCACACAGAGACGAACGAGACAAACAACCACGCACCCACTCACACCTAAGGACAATTTACCAGCCCAATTAGCCTGACAGTCATGTCTTTGGACTGTGGGAGGAAACCGGAGCACCCGGAGGAAACCCACGCACGCACGGGGAGAACATGCAAACTCCACGCAGAGAGGCCGCAGAGCCAGGATGCGAACCCACGACCTCCTTGCTGCGAGGCAACAGTGCTAACCAACTGCGCCACCATGCAGCCGCCATAAGTGGCTTGAATAACAAAACATTTTTTATGTTTATTTACTTATCAGTCACTTTCATCCAAAGAAATGTACACAAATACTCTATAGGGCATGTTGTGATGTGTGGGGGAAACCAGTACCCTGAGGAACCCCACACATGCATGGGGAGAACATGCTAACCACACAGAAAGGCCACAGCTGGGATTCAAACCTGTGACCTTCTTGCTGCGAGGCAACAGTGCTAATAACTGCACCACAATGCTGCCCAAAACACAACTGTGATAAATGTGAAAATCTTTCAAAAACTAATGAGTTACTGTACAGAAATCTGTATTTATTCCTCGTTAGCTAGTGCTACTGTAAAAGGTAAAGTTAAACCTCCAAAACATTTCAGAAAACACCTTTTCTGTTTAAAGGTGAGCTACAGAAAACAGGAGCTACTTGGTTTTTCTTTTAGCTCAAATTTTGTCCTGAGTTTAGTGTCAAACTGGTCCAGCTTGGTAAAATTCAGATACAAAGTGGCTATTATGCCTTTGTCTTTGCTACTTCATTCAACATTTACTGGTAAACAAACTGCATCCACTGGACTCTGAATGGATTCTGATTCTCAGTACAGCTGATAACAGAACGTGTCACCAGGAGTAAATTCTCTCAGTTTCAACAGGTCTCAGAGGTTCACAGCCAAACAGAAGGTGGGGATGAATATTTAAATAACTGATTTTTCTTTTTTGGCCAGTGTTTGAGGTAAAGTGTGGTTTAAAATCCAATCAGCTCTTTGAATAGTATATACCTTTGGGGACTGTGAAGTGTATTTTTTGACTATATGAAGTGACTTTAGCACTTAAATACTCTAAAACACAGACGCCCCCCCCCCCTTTCCCTAATAGACTATTTTATTAGTTTAACATACTTTGGTTGGGTCAGTGTGACTTATTAGGTTTGATTATTTTCGTATTAGGTTGATCCGTTGACATTACCTGGGTCAAACTCGTTGAAAACAGAGAAAAGTGAAATAAATCCAGAGATTCATATAATAGTTTATCAGCATGGAAATGTGTTAAACCAGTTGAGATTAGACTGACATTTTTATTTATTGTGTCCTAAAACAACAGAGCTACTTGATGTTGAAAGCCAAATAATCATGTGGAGAAAGTAATTTTCTACATGCTTAAATGATTTATAATAAACAAGAACAAATCCTCCAACAACCTTAAACCCAATATGTTTTATCATGCAATATTATTTCTATTAGTCTATCAAATTAATTGGTTTTTAAAAGAAAATAAAAACAGACCTTTATAATTGCCTGTGTTCATTTAACTGATGAGTGATAACTGCACAGCACAAAGGCTTTGATTTATTCCTTTATTTTTGTAAAATCAGGAACAATTGTTAGTTTAATCATTTCAAATACAACGAGGCTTTGATGTGAGATTTTGAAATCATGTTTTATGATTATGAAACTAAATGCACTTCCAGAACATGGTGCTATAAACCAACTGAAAATGGGACAGTCTGGCGCACTGTGTGGACAAAGAGACATAAATAGAGACCAGACTGATCTGCGCAATCTGGAGTTCTGATCATGCCATTGATGAGCCGTGATGGTGGGGAAGGTTGTTAGTACTGGAAGAAAGGAACAAACAAGCAGAATACAGATAAATTATATAGGAAAAAGTCTCAATTACCAGCAATAAAACATGGCGGTTACATTGTGTAGACTGCACTTGGTAACTAGAAGTATTGAATATATTTCAGTCATGATGAAAAGATCCTGGATAGAATTCCTCAGTAGAGTGGCCAGACTCAGCTTTAGGGATGAGGAGAAGAGCTCCACCATCCATGAAAAGCTCAGAGTGGAGCTGCTCCTCCTCATCGAAACAAACCAGTTGAGGTGGTTTGGGTATTTGATTATGATGCCTCCTGGTCACCTTCCTTCCAACTCACTCACTGCAGACTGATTGGCCAGCTGAAGTCTCACGCCTACAGTGCAAGCCTCATTGGCCTGACGGTGTGTGTGAAGTGATGTCACAGAATAGCGCCAAAACCAAACAACTTCCACCTATCATCAATTCCTAGCAATTTTTCAAGTGACTTGAATTGCGGAAGATGTGTTCTCAGAATAAATCTCCAAAGAATATGGCATGGAGCAACGGAGAGGTTGAAACCTTCCTGTCCTTGCTGGCAGCAGAACGAATCCAGCGCGAACTGGACAGCGCAGTGAAAAACGTCCATGCTTGGTCACTTCTGCGTTCCTGAGAAGGCTGTGTGAACACAACCTGGCAGTGCGAGGTCGGGCTGACCCTACCTGGACCGGACTGAGCCAAAGCAGATGTGAAAGTGCCATTAAAGGCTGCTGTTGCCAAAAATCAGGTGATCTGATTTTACCTATAGGGGTGTGATGGTACATGTATTAAATCCTCCCTGTCTTGGTTAGGGATGCACAGATGCAGATATTGGCACTGGGTATAAAGCTGATACTATTTTTGTATACTTATTTTCATACTTGTAAAAGTACGCAGATACTATTGAGCCGATACTATTTAACTAGCATTAGCATCAGCTAACATCAGTGCTTCAGCTCTATTGAGCTGCAGCAGCTAACTGGAGCTAACTCTAGAGCAGATGGGCGTCAACCTACTTGTGTTGTAATAATAGTAGTAGTTGTTGTTGTTGTTATGTGACAGTAGTATGAGACAGTAGTATACACATGTCTGAATCCTCACAATCCTGACAGTAGGTTCCGTAAAATTCCAGTAATACGTTCGTAGTGCTGATTGGTTTCCAAAGCGTTAACATGTAGTTTAGCTACTAACGTTGAGCTAACAGCTATGACAGAAGAAATCAGTAGAGCTGATTAAATCTTCTACATCAGCCTCTACTTCAGAATCACACACAGGTGCTGCAGATCAAAGTTGTTGTGTCTTTAAAAAATATTTTTGAAAAGGCTAAACTAGTATTTGACCATTTTTTTTCTTTTGTACCAAATCACAATTTAGATCAATGGCATTAGTACTCATATCAGTACTCTGTATCGGCAAGTGTTAATACTCCTACTCAGTTTGAAAAAATCTGGTGTCGGTGCATCCCTAGTCACGGTACAGATGTCAGGAATGGGTACAAAGTCACAACCAGTGTTGAGTAAGTTAGTTTAAATTATTAACTTAGTTACATCACTGGTTACCTCTTTCAAAAGTAACTCAGTTATTTTAAGTTACTTGTTACTTTCAAAGTAACTTACTAGGGAATGTAACTTTGTTATAAATAAATACATTATATTATAAATTACCAACCTAAATTTACAGAGATGTATTTAATATTTATTGGTATTTGATTTTACGTGTATATTGACCACCTGTCTGCTGTTTGGTGTACAATTATTAGTATGTACAACCCTTTTCAACAAAGTTTGTATTTAAAAAAGTCCACCATGGAAACTGCGGTCCTGGTGCGTTCTATTGTACTGGGAACTAGGAAATTCCGCCTTCCGAGTACGAAAGAAGTAGATGTAGCGCTTGTAACTCCAGGCTGCAGATGAGCTGCATATATCTTTGCTGGTCATCTGTTTTTGTAGAAGGCTGGCAAAACAATCGTTTTCGAGGACGTCACCATATTGGATTAATATCTCCGATAAAGGTAACCAGAACACTCATAACTCAAGTGTGACGTCATTCCTAGTTCTGAGCTCCTACTTCCGAGGTAAATCGAATGCAACACACAAAGTAACGAATAACAACCCTATATAAATCCCAGTAATGATAAACGCGTTCCTGATTTTGGCGTACTAACAAGTTACCGTGCTCGTCACCATAATGATAACGTAGTTACTGTAACGCGTTACTTAAGACCGCGTTAGTCTCAACACTGGTCACAACCGATCACTGCTCTCATCTAAACAAGAATGAACTTTTTTTAAAACGGCTGTTTACTCATTTCTATGACAACATGTAATAAGACAGATATAATCTAGAGCAGTGGTTCCCAAAGTTGGGGTCTTGACCCCACTGTGGGTTCTGAAACAACAAATGGGGGTCCTGGGATGTTCTCCAGAACTAAAAGTGAATATAAAATCTTTGGTAATACCATATATTTTGCCCTTACAAACTGTTACAAGCAGATGAATAAACATGGTATAATAGTTGTAGATGTTTGTGTTGTCATTTTATTCTTGTTTAATTAGTTTATTAGCAGTGTTTGTACATTTTGCCAGTGATGGCTGGGGTCACGAGTCTCTGCCACTGTCATTTTGTGGGTCAGAAGCCAAAAAGTTTGGGAACCACTGATCTAGAGCGTCTTACACCAAAGCAAGGCATGAATGACTGTTTCAAATGAGCATTGTAGAGGGTTTTACTACCCTGGTGATCCATGGTAGGTTGTGAATCTGTGTATGAAAAGCCAACTGGGTCATAATTTGTGTGTCTTGAAACACCCTCTGGTGAATAATAAACACTGTTAAACACAGCAACAGGTACTTTATAAATGCCACCCGTGTATAAATGACAAAAACAATGAACGGGTCCCCTCTTTTGAGAGATGGCCCTTGGCGCATACCAAAACTGTGACCATTGTGCACAGTTACACCTCTACCTAAGAGACAAAAACAGTGTGTCAGAAGTTTAGATTGTTCTCTTTTTAAATTGCCACTGTCTGGCAAAAACCTTGTATCTCCAAAAATACTTTAAATGGAATGAAAGAAAACATGCCTCTTTTATAAACAACAAACCCTGGATCATCACAACTTTACCAGCTCGCCTTGACACTTGTCTTATAATGTGATGTAAATAAGGTTCTTGCCAGACGGCAACAAGATGATTGTTTCTTTTAGCAGGTGTAAAAGCTCATCTGAACTCTGGTGTGGGACGAAGAGAACCCGCCTGAAACGTGGGACTTGTTTTGCTGACTAGTGAACCCTGATGTAGATGACCAGAAAGAAAAAGGGACGGCTTAAACTGCTGTCACTGGGTGATGTTGACCAGACAGTTTGGCCCACATTCAAAAGTGACTTGTGAAAGTGAACTAAACCAAATAAAGGCGTAACATCGTTTTTAAATTCCTTGCCCAGTTGAGCCTACTCTCCTGGACTATCCTGTGTGCCTGCATGCTATAACTCAAAATATTTATTTAGTATTTTAAGGAATATCAGAGCGTTTTAACACCTGCAGTGTTTAGTTAGTTTAATCAGACCCTAGTCCGGTTTTCACTTTGGTATGAAAGAACCACACCAAAACCCATTTCAGGAGGTGGTCCTGCAGAGTTCTTTTATCAAGTTAACATGATCTGACCTCAATTGTAGCGTAATCTGTTTCATTTGCCCTTTTTCCTGTGTGAAAAGATACTGAACCACAGGAAAAAGCTACAAATGAACAAAATGATGAACTGATCCGGACCCAAAGAACCAAACTACCATAAGTTTGTTATTAAGAAACAGTCCATTCTGTCTCTACAGTAGTGGAGCATACTGCACTTGTCATGTTTTTCCCCATTTTTTCTGCCTTGACTTTTACTTCCTACTCACTTGTGCAGCCACACTGACTGAAGTCAGTCTAAGCCTGAGGATCCCTGGAAATCCAGAACAGATAAAAGGAAGACTAACCTCAAAGCTTCCAAGTTTCTGTCCACTCTGTGGTGATAAGTGTCAACCTTTTCATTGATTTCCATGAAAAAAGAGGTTTTCATTTAGACCTATTCATCTATTGAGTTATTTATGACCTGCTTTTTAAAACAGGAAAAAATTGTCACAATGTTTCCATGAATAAAAAAAATATATGTTACCGTGTTTTATCATATCCCTCAACAGCAGTTCTCAGTGTCCTGCCGAGGACAGATGCTGGATGAGGGGCTGCAGTGATGTGAAACTGTGACTTCTAATGGCTCACCGTTACTCAGTGTCTGTGTGAGCGAGAGAGCACACCATTAGCACCACAGGCTGTTCCATGTTGGTGTCTCTGATAATAGGCCAATCAACAGGAACAGGTCTTGAGAGCACCAAAACAATGGCTTGTGAGCATTAATGACCTTAAGTCAAAGACCTTAAGGATGCTTTATGTATTACGCTGTAAGTAAGGAATAGGCAGTTAACACATAACATAATGCATCGAAAGCAATCTAAAACTCACATCTGCACCCATAAAAATAAGCGCCTTTTGTGGCATTACAAAGAGAAATTCTGCAGTGCAGCATTAATATTTAGTACGGCCCTCTATTGAGGCTGCCAGCTGAAGCAGGAATCTGCAAAAGATGAGTCCAGGCGCTCCTTTCCCATTAGGAAGAGAGAGGCTTTTGGAGAATAGGCATTCAAACTGTGCACATCCAAGAACAGATTCCAATTATAGATCTGGGCTGTGTCCGTCTCAATCTACTTTCCCTCAGATCATACCAGTCTGGAGTGCATATATTTTTCTCCCTCAGCAAAACAAACACAGAGCACATTCAAATTCTGAACCGCTTGCAGTGAGGACAGCAGCATCCCGAATGCGAGGGAGCAGGAGAGAGGAGGGCAATTTAAAATGTTGTCAGTGGGTTCTGGTTGGGAGATGGTTTCACCCAGAGCTCGTCAGCAAGGGGGGAGCGGCAGGCAGCGAAGACACAGCTACAAAGTGAATAAGTGTGTGAAACGATCGTCTGTTCGCCCTGATTAATCCCGAGCTTTGAGGATTCATGTTTGATACTAATAGAAAAAACAAGCTTTTAGAGCTGAAATTTTTAGAGAAACATCTCACAGCTTCACCTAGTATTAGTGTGTGTAAGTTGATTTATATCGGCGCAATGAAGGACGTTTTAAACCCAAAAAGCACATCAACAATTATTAAAAGTTTGTGAAATATATATATGTGACAAGACGAGACGCTAATGCTTGGTTTATAGTTTGCAGCGTCCATATACTGACTGAAACCAGTCATGAGAAGATCAGGTTACAGTTATCCTTCTACATCTTCTTGCATTCACTTTCTTTTTAGCCATCTTCCAGCCACACACACCTCCCCCTACTACTCTCGTTTCTGTATTTGCATACCTGTCTGATTACCATTTCCCTGTTCTGCAGTACTTTTATTTACTGTTGGTAGTTATTAATAAAAATATCTTTGTAGTCATGCAGATCTGCTTGTTTTTAACTGCTTGCCTCCCTACAATCTACATTTGGTTCTGCATTGCTGCACACTGAGACAGGTTGTGAAGCAACCAGGCTGTGCAACTGTCAGCACTCCCCAGTAAATAAACTCCATGACAAATGCATTGTTAGATATTAATAGACTGGAGGTTTATTGAACACAATGGCTGCATGTAAATGTCAGTTAATGTCAGGTGTGTTTGAGTTGGCAGACAGATTTTGGTACTTAATATGTATGGTACATGTAGCTGCTCTGAAATTAATGAAGTCATTATTTTGTGGTGATAAAAACCTAGTTTTTACAGTGGGGATTGTTTACTAATGTCCAGTGTATGTGTGTGTGGTTGAACACTTGGAATCATGTTGATTAGTTTGGTCTCATAGCTGCAGGTTGTAGAGAACAAATATTTGCCTCTTTACAGATTGACTCTGTTTTTGCATTGTTGTCTCTTTTGCATGTTTCAGATCAGCAATCAGATTTCAATATAAGCAGTTGTCAAATGATGATGTCATTTAAAAAAAATATAAAACACAACTATCTAAACCAGGGTTACTCAATAGGCAGCCTGTGAGCCTCCTATTTCTGGTCCTCAAGTTAAACCATGTTCCCCAAGCTGTCAATATTTCATAAAATCCACCGCGAATCGGCGCCAAGACTTCCACGCTTCGGGAAGTGAAACTGCTGCATACAGGTGAACAGCCCCAACATGACCTCAGCTCAGCGTCCCCCCAGTCCCACAGACTCTTCCATGCATTTTCATGTTGCCCTTTTGGGTTTGTAATTGAACACAGCTGATCTAAACCAATGCTGTTCTAAAGAAATTCAAGAACCCAGACCATCTTAAGTACTGCAGACCTCACAGGGTTCAGAGGTCATGAATCAGCAGGAAGAAAGAGACGAGGGGTAAAAATGGCCTGTGTGGGAGACTTCCACCATCTAAAGCCTAGTTTATACTTCTCCGTCTGCGTCGTTACGGAGACACGCAACGCCATTATACGTCGACGCAAGAGCTCTCCGACATCTACGCAAGGACGGACGGAGTCAAGCTCCCTTTTCTAAACATCCGTCGAACGAGACGGAGAGCGCACGTCTCTGATTGGTCGGCTCAACACCTCGTGATCATTTCCGGCTTGACGCTGGTATCAACAGAGTAGTAATAGTAAAATCTCGTCGAAGCAGATATGGATCATCTCGAGAAACGTCTGGCAGACGAAGTACAACATTTATATCATCCATCAGTGTCCCTAAAGGGTTAAAGAAGAGCTGCATATTCGCTCGTCGTCTGCCTCGTCCTCACTGAACGGACGGACATTCAACAGACTCCTATTGTGGTCTCCTCACTCCTGTTTAATTCTTTTTAACAACATTGTTTGTTCCTCGAGATCAATCTGTTCAAACTCAATCAAAATTCGCTCTCTGTCGTCCATTACTGAGCTGAAGTAAACAAACTTTGGTCGACCGAGGCATTACTGCAGAAAAGTTATGCGCCCTCTGCTGTCCTGGTGGAGAATTGCTTCACAACACTGACGGAGAAGTAAAAATCAAAAACGTCTCCGTCAATATGTGTGCGTGTGAGCGCAAACGTATTGACGGAGAAGTATAAATCAGGCTTAAACCTCTGCTGACTAAAACAAACACAAAGGTCGACCTCACATGTTGATGCTCTCACATTACTGAGTGACAGGCTGCTGGGGATGGGTGTCAGTGCGTCTACTGTCTCGTGGGTTGCTGATTATCTGTCCGACACCCCAGTTTGTGCAGCTGGGGACCTGTTTGATGTGGTGATCAGCAACACACACATCACTGTCCTGTTCACTCTGTCCCTTAGACTTTCAGTACAACTCTGAGTCATGCCACCTGCAGAAGTATTCAGATTGTCACTGTTATATGACTTCATACTTATAATTTATACTTCTATGAAATTCACCTCTATATTAATACTTCCCCCAGCTGTGAGTACAGACTGCTCAGATTTGTGGATTGTATCAAGATGACTCTCATTGATAACTCTCATGACAACAATGCTGAACTTCTAGTGTTACTCTAAATTCTGCTCACCTAACCCACAGTTCTTTGTGGCTATTAGCTGTAATAGTATGCATCTGCAACACAAAACAAAGAAAACATAAAAAGCTATCTTCAAATAAATCTTTGCAATAAAAACGTCGTATTTAATTTACACAAAGTAAAGCAGAACAAAGGAATGCTCACAGTAGATTTCTTATTAATGAGCAACCACGCAAGAATAAAGTTGCACAGAAAGCCCAGATGTCTCTGTTTCTCACCTGCATTTTAATACAACACACACTTTCAAGAAACGGAGACTCTGAAACGAGTCTCAAAACCCTACAGGCGTTTTCAGCCTGATCCGTGCTTGTCAGACAATCCGTGGACTCACTGTGAGCAATTTAAAAAACTAAATCTGAAGTAAAAAATCTGCACCTAAAAGGTTTATTTATCCTGTGATTTATGCACATACAAAATAGTACTCAAAACATGAGTTTTTGTGTGCAAGTAACTAGAAATGTGGTTTTAAGTACAGTATTTTAGTAAGTGTGTGCAGGACTGTGGACAGGCTGTCAACACGACTGAGCATGGTGCAGTCACAGAAAGGCTCGAAAACCAAAAACTGACTGGAAGGAATGAATATGTTTCAGGTCTAAATGATGCAATGAAGTGTTTCTAGTTGGCACCCAAAATCCTGGTTGTTTAAACAAATTATAGACATGTCATTAATGTACAATGTCGAATAAACAGCCACCAGCACTTGCTGATGGCTGCCATCTGCTCTCTGTCCTAAAGTGATCAAGTAAGGTGGAAAGTGAGACAGAACATAGAGTTTAACAGTGTTTCCATCAGGACATAACAACCGTTGTGTGAAGGTTTAGAGAGACGACCACACACACACACAGTTCAGGGTTTTAAAAACACTGCCAGCATGGCTCAAGCCCTCTTCACACTGGGCTAAGACCCCACTATGATCTCTATGACTTAGTAAAACATTGCTGAATTGTAACAAATAGGAATGCATCCATGATAGCATCACATGATAGGGAGGCAGTAGCTCAGTGGGTAACAGCGTTGGTCTAGCAAGTAGGGTTGCAGGTTCAAATCCTACTCCAGCTGGGTCACTTTGTCATTGTGTCCTTGGGCAAGACACTTAACCCACATTGCCTGCTGGTAGTGATGACCAGAGGGTCTGGTGGTGCCTCTGTGTGGTTGCTTCACCTCTGTAGCTCCATCAGCAAGTGACTGACTGACTGATGTGAAGCCATCTAGACTTAGAAAAGCGCTATAGATATGTGGGACATTTACATGTACACTCCTCAGGCCCTGTTTAAGAGGTATAGCTGCATCAGAACGCAGCTCCAAGCTAGATCAGACGTTCACGCAACACTTAGGTTGAAGCTGATGACGTGATCTGGTTGAATGAGGCCAGCATGGCCAGTCCTGCTTGAAATTCTCAACGGCCTAGCAACATTGGTATGCATGGACACCTGCCACCACACTGCACCCAGAACTCTAATACGCTGATATTACTTCATGGTAATAAACCACCACAACCTTGCTTCAGAAGCTCCGTCACATGTAATGTGCTCCTAATATGGTCCTGAAGACATCATCAAGGCCCTACAAAGACCGTCCATGCTCTGGCTAGATTTGTATTTGAGTACCTCTGTTCTAGATGCTCTCTGTGATTCATTAGAGAGAACATTTTTCTGGCAAATCTTTTGAACATGTTCAAAATTGTAACCAAACAAGAGCAAGACTCTGCAACTCGGAAGGAAACCAAAAACTCTTTGACACTGGATCAAAGCAAACTCCCAGTTGCACATTTTACTCCTACATGTCATGATTCTTAGTGCTCTAATTGTGCCAATTTTGTTTGTTTTGGTTTTTTTAGACCAAATGAAAAATGTTTTATGTGTTTTCTTTATTGACTAGAAAGTAAAAATTAAAATACTGGCTGTTTTCTTTTTTAAGTATTTGTGTATTTCTGACTCATAAACCTTCAGTGTCAGTTATTGTTAAAGCTACGTTAGAGGTCAAGGCCAACGATGGTTTGTACTATACACATGATTATATATAGTCTGACTATACACAGACGTGATTTTCTCTCTGTGACTGGATGACTCAGACAGATTAGAACACAAATCTCACAAAGAGCCAATGAGATGCGAGTATTTAAGAAGTAAAAGTTTGATGTAAAGCATCAAATCTAATTTTTTTTAAAGCCTCGGCTCTGGAGTTGTGCTCTTAGACAGCCGTCTTATGCTACGTCTCACTTCACCTATTGTATTTAAAGCTAATGACGTTGATGCGTGCCAGTGGAAATGCTTTGTTTGCCGCTCCGACCCCTCATCTGTAATTATAAAATGCCAAACTTCATCCTGTCTGCTGCTTTTTCTCATAGGTTGACAGCCAGAGCCGTTCATGCTTCATAGCACTTCCCACTCTCGAGCTATTTCCTCCATAGCCTAACCTAATATTGACTGGAATAGGAAATGCAAAGCTGCTGTAAACATTCAAATGTCTGACAAGCCCACTTCCAATTTCACAGATACAGGCCTAGGAGTTATTACAGCAAAACAAACCGCAACGTTGCTGTAAATTAAACAGAAAAACAAAATATCTTGCAACGTCTCTTAACCTTGTGAGCTAGGGAATCAATATTTTACGGTGGGAGCTACATAAAAACATGGAGCCGATCTGTGTTTTTATGGTAACACACAATTTAGCTGGTGGAAGTGTTGCATCTGCAGGGAGTTTGTTGAGAATGATGGTAATAATTGGCATTTAGAGGCCAGTGTTTATCTTTCAGGCTTATCCCGGCTGAGGTCAACCTCATGCCTCGCTGTAATTTGAGTGATTCGGCCCCTTCTCTACTCGAAGGCCTTGAAAGGGGTCGGGAGAAACCATGTCAATGTGTCTCTCTGCGTAATTCTATTAAGCACAGGTTCAAGCTCCAAATTAAAATGCAAATTACCTCTGTAATAAAAGCAGGCGAGAGTACAGGCAGCGATAAAGTACATCCCTACACTTTTATTGCCGGTTCCTATGAAGTACAAACCTCTTTCTAATGCAAAGCTTAACTCAATTTTGAAGAACAAAGTGTCTTAAAACACATAGCCTTTCAAAAGGTTCTGTCCCACTCCTCCTGTTTAAAACAAAAAGGAAAGACGGCTGTGTCATTGTGTGTTTTCTTAGTCCACTTTCAAATGTTTGTCTACTTGTGACCTTGATTTACCCTAAATATTGTTTAATGTCACCAATTACACCAGAATTATATATTCTGTATTTAATAAAATGCTGCCCAAATTCCTGCATTTACTTCAAAGTCTTGTCCTGATTTTCAAAAAGGATCAGCATGTCCTGGGGTTGAATAGAGGACTGGGTTTTCTTTCTTGAAGACATTTATTAAAATGGATACTATGCAGTTTTGCTTGCTTTGGCTCCCCCTGGTGTCTGTTTTAAATCACTGCCGTAAAAACGTTAGCACCATTGTTTCTGCTCAGAAACGCCTAAATCTAACTGTTCAAATGTCTCCTCAGCCTTCATAGCTTTATACATGAGCGGTTATTTACTCCTTCAAAGAAATCAGCTGTGTTCAAGTAGGAAGAGATTGGAAAAAAAGCAGGACTAATGAGCTAAAAACACTCCGGTGCTAGCATAACAACTAGCCACTTTGGGTTAGCCTAACCCTCGTGAGACACGTGACTTTGTGAGACTTCAGGGCACCGGACTGGAGAATAAGATGTTGCAAACGTGGTATTCTGAATCTAAGCACCAGATGGGGCTAAGTGACTTTTCATTAAGGGTCATATTAGTACATACTGGCTCATGGAAAATATTTAAAAATATGAAAATGTTGCAATGTATGCCTTTAAGTGGTGAAGACTTTCAGGTGAGGAGGATGTCCAGTGTCCTTCAAGCACCTATTTTGCCAGATTTCATGATTGAAAATCAACATTTTTAAATATCTTTTTCCAAGCAGCATCTGTCTCAATCCTAAAACAATGTCTCTGTCCTGAAAACACTCCAGTTTGTTAGTTTCTGACCTGGTTCTACAGTTGCATAAACTTCTCATTAAAATAATGAATGTTAATTGTTGAAAAAAATATTGCACCGACAGGCCTAAGTGTTTGACACTAATGCAGAGGGAATTGGTGGATCCACTGGAAGACATTTTCCTGACAGGGTTTTGATGTATTTCTCTCCTCAGAGGGAAGAGTCACTGAAAATCAATACAAAGTTGTATTGAGTGATCACCTTTATCCTGTGTTCTCATCTGCCCAGATAGCTTTGGACTCTGTGCTCTTTATTATGTGGCCCTACAGTCAGCAGATCTCTACCAGGTTCAACATCTAGGAGGTATTTAGGACCAACAGCACTTGTGCTCCTCATCAGCGCCAAAACACATAATGAGAAGAGTGACTCTCCATGTCTTTGGAATTAATGTCAGATGAACTGAGGCCCTTTCTTCATCCCCTTGTTAGAAAAGAATGTCACCCTTCAAATAGGTAGAAAAGAACACTTGTGTTCTGGTTTCAACTTCCAGGCTGAGTTAAAACACCTAGAATTATCCTGTATATTTGGTTGATACTTGTGAAGAGGTGCTGCTCAAATACCAAAAGCATTATTTGACATCAGAATGCAGGTAGTGATGTCAAATTTGAATCCTCACCAAAACCATCAGCGTCATGTGAGTGACATTTTCAGAATGCAAACTGCACACATGGTGGCCAGCAACAAGCTGACTACTTTTTTGTTTTACTTGAATTTTTCACCCAGCTGCATTTCTTCCTCCAACTTCATTGTTTTGTTCTCATTTGTCAATGTTAGCATCTTTCCTTGGCTGTTTTGTTTTTTGTCTCTTTGGCTCCCTGCAGCTCTCACAGTCAGAGCTCTGTACCTTTTGGGCACATGGTGTTACCAACTATATGAGGTGAATGTCAGCATCAAGAAGATAACAGCTTGATGTCTCGCTGGTGTGTTATCACTGTGCAATGCTCCAGAGAGGCACAGCTGCAGGAAAAGTCTTATCAATCCCAAAGCTAAAGTCAGAGCAATACGATGATGCTGGAAAACTGACAATGTTAAGTCTCTGAAGCTCCTCCCAGGCAGCGCCGCCTTCTGACTCCATGCATCCATGCAGATTTGACTGCTTTTACTCTGAAACTGATTGTTGAATTCTGCAAGAATATTCACGGATCATTAGAAATGACTAACGTAAATAAAAACTAAAGAAGAATTGAACTTTGTGACGTTGTAAAGAACTTCCCCAGCCTGTCTCAGGTTAGAGTATCAGTGTGGTTACCTTACACCTGAAACACCACACAGCATTGTATATTGTCCGGAGTGAATTATTGAACTGCTAAAAAATTCAGTAGAACCGTGCTGAAACACCTGGGGGATTAAAGCGAATGTATTCTGTTTCATAAATGAACATCTGGTAGAGTGAATGTGCTCAGGCTGTTCATGACCTTTTTAGTTGTGCAGATACAGAATCTTATCAGAGTAGTAAACAATCCATAATGAATAACATTTGTACTCTGAAGTGTGCTGGCTGATATTCAGGTCATGTGTTGTGTGTCGGAAGCTATATGTGGGATGACAGTGAAACTAATACAAGCTAGTATTTTTTTTAAAGTGTGCAATGTAAACCAGAGGATGTGGAAATGTTAACAGGATCATTTTCCCTCCTGATCCTGTTCCTCAAAGGGAATTAGGAATGGCACATGCAAACACTGGTGAAGTAATCCCACAGCAGCAGCTGTAATTTGACAAAGGAAGGCTTGTAAATCTCTCTTAAAGGGATAGATCCGTTTTTCTAAGTGTATTTCTGTGGAAACGTTATGTTCATGTGTTTTATTGTAAATAGCTCTGTGTTTCTGACCTGATGGGTGAGCTAACGGCTAGTCAGAGAAAAGCCAGAGACAAAGTGGATTTCTGTCGTCTTTAAACGACTTTACTCTCACAAATTTATAGTTTTACTTCTCTTTTGAAATACTAACTACAAGGATGCTAAACTGTAAGCACTACAGCTAGCTAGCTATTTTTTCTGTAAATAACCATTGATGTAAAAATCAAAATTATGTCAAATTTATTGCAGCTTGTGTCATTGTGTGTGGAGGCAGAGGGCGCATGTGCAGCAAGGACAAAGGCAGGAACGCACTATATGGAAGTTTAGAATGTGAAATGAGGGGGGAGTGGCTAAGGTGATTCAGGTAAACTTAATAGAAGTCCAAACAGAGATCATGACAGTGAAGACTTATACAATCAAGATTTTTTATGTAAATTGTTGGCCTCACTCTGACTAGCTGTTAGCTCATCAATCCAGTCACAACTAATCTCTGTTTCTCCAAACTGAGGTTGTTCAGAGCTATCTGCAACAAGTTAGATAACATTTGTTCATATTCTCTCCACAAAAACTCACTTCAAAAGCTCAGAATCACAAAGACAGGAACGAATGCATGAAGGAGACAAAGGTTTGTGCTGTATAGAGAAGTTACATCAGTGAGCTTGTTCAACAGTCCAAAACGTCCCTGTGTCATCATCATCATCAGATGTATGACATTCACACTCAAATGAAACCAGGTGAAAACAAACCACTGCAACTTTGTGCTCGATTCCTCCTCTGAGTGTGTTTAAGATTTTAGTCGTGTGAAACATAGTTTGCAGCTTCTAGCGTATTATATGAGCCCACAATCCTCCAGCAGAGCTGTCAGTGTTCAGGTTAGGTTACTAAAGATAATACAAGTCAAGGTTTTAACACACAAATGGCTTCAAGATGTGAGCTGATGGCTGTTAATTGGTGAGGAATTTTAGGCAGGAGAAGTATTTTTATGGCTGGGACACTGACCTTGGTGTCTATGGTCTAAAGTCTATTTTATTTATGTAGTTCATGTTGTTTATATGAAAGTTGGAGGATTGTTGCAGGGGTGAGCAGGAGTCCGATCCATTTTGGACCTGTTATAGTGCTGATCTACTAGATCTACTAACTCCTCCAGTATTTAAATCATTTGTCACTTTGTTGAAGAAGCAGGAAAGTTGTTCTGATGAAGTAAATAAGACTGATGTGTGTTTTATCATATCACTGGCTCAGTGTAACAACCGGAGTCTCTGTTCAAAACCTGCAGCTGCAAACAGACAAAACATGCAAACTGCAGAGTAAAGAACTGAGGACCTTGTCGCTGTTTCCCTCCATGCCTCCGTCATCCTGAATACAGTCCAGCTCTCTGCTGAGGTGATAACTTCAGCGCCACACGACCTTGTGTTCCTATTACGCCGTTCAGGGTGAAGGCCGGGGACCGAGCTTCCTCACAGGGTGTTGCGTAAGTGTCTGTGCAGACACCGAGGGCGAGCCAAAAATTAATCGACACGATTAATTACAAGAGCCATATGGTCAGCAGCGCCTCGGTGCCATTTCCAGTTGGACTGCTGGGGAGGAGCTGGGAGGCCTGCTGACATTTGCACAAATTCAACATAAATGTTCAGCTGCAGTCTGTCCCTCACCCCCCTCCCTCTCTCTCTCTTACACACACCTAAAACAGGTCGGGTTTGATATGCTTAGCTTGTCAATAATATTACTATACAATACTGTTGCCAGTTTTTAGGAGTCATTCATCATTCAGCTCTGAACACATTTAAAACACTGGCGAATGCTCAGTTAGAGAAACTAAAGCCTAGACTTCAAAAGAGGTCACAGTTTTGTCTTTTTTCTCTCTCTCTTTAAAGCATCTATATGTATGGGGAAAATGGAAATTGAAGGTAATAAGACTGGAGAAGATTCAAGAGCTTCTTTAATCAAAATGACAGGTGATCGCGCACCGTTAAAAATGACAAAACAGCTGTTGGCACCAACACGCAGCTCAGGAATTAGATGGATACTGTCCCAGCTGCCAGGGGCTGTGTGAGTCATGGTAGACACCGGTTACATGGTGAGTGTACTGTATATACACAAGCGGTATTAATCATGCATACATTCCCACAGGGATAGTATGGATTTTTCAGCTGAATTTCACATCTCTTCGCCGATAAACATTGTTCTTGGCCAAGAGGCAACATGTGGGGAACTTTGAATAATCGTGTAAACTGTGGAGTTGTTGTATTAAAAAGCAAGCAGGCACTTATACAAGCGGATGCTCTGTGCTGCTGCAAAAATGAACAATGAATACTATAACGTTACTGAAACGTATTCATGTTGTTTAAATGAATCAATAAGGGTATTATGTGTGTAATGATGGGTTTCCACATGTGCGTTTATTGGCTTTCTGGACCAAAGTCAATAATAAAATCCATGATCATAATAACAGTTATAGTAGTGGTTTTCCTGCCAGCATACAAAAACTATATGTGGGTAATGAAAGTTTGTGTTAGCAGTGTTCAGCCTAGCTTTCATTTCAACTCTCCATAATTATGTTTTTAGTTGCAAAAGTTTACTTTAAAATGCCTCGTGAAGACGTGACTGGCCTGTGGTAGCTGCATGGACAGAGACAGTGTGAACACCGTCTAGTTAATTCAGTTGTTAACGTGCACATTTTACTTGTGTTTTCATCAGGTTTTTGCTGGTCAACCAGTGGATGGATTTTGATGAAACTTGCAGAAAGAAAATCCTTCCATGCACATCAAAACTGATTAACTTTGGGAGTCAACACAGGCTACCAAGTAGCAACACGTCATCCCCAACACCTACTCTGCTGTTCACATGATGTCTTTGTTACAATTGTTGGAGTCATGAACCACTAGATAGATCTTAATGACATTTTTAAATTCTTCTATGGATGTTTGGGCAGCTGTGGATCAGCAGGTAAAGGTCTACTGATCAGAAGGTGAGCGGTTCAATCCCCGGTTCCTGCAGACCACATACTGAAGTGTCCTTGGGCATGATGCTGACTCTAAAAGTTGCTCCCCTGGGTGTCGTCCAAATTACAGCTTACTGCTCCTCAGGGATGGGTCAAAAAAGGGAAATTATTTCCCCAAAGGGACAATAAAGGATTTATTATTATTCATCTACAACTGATAAACTTTTGGAGTCAACTCCATTCATGGTCAACAAAGCTAATAAGCATTACTAAAACACAAAAACTGACATAACTGAGTCACGTTGAGACAAATTGGGCAAAACATTTAAAGCAGCTATGTGGATTATTTTTCTATGTACCAAAGTTTTCTAAATGTGTTAAATGATATTTCAGGTCTAAACTATGATCTATGGGTTGAGTTCCACAACATCTGTCATTCTGATGAAGACCCTCTTCCTCCTAGAGACACCTATGCATTATTTCTGGCCGCCAAACTTTTTTAGCCAATGAAATTCAAATTTCTGCATTGTCGGCTTTCTGTCAACGTGCATGCGCTTTGAGCAAACCTGTAGCAGTAGGGGGCGCTCTCGTACAGGTTTGTGTGTTTCTCTGTTTACCTCTCAGCCATTCATGGAGGAGACAGAGCTAATACTAAAAACGTATCCATTCCCCGGCTAATGACGGATTTATTTAAATTTTTAAACCTTTCACCTCACAGAATGGCAAGGCTTAACAAGGATACACGTTTATTTTGGTCAAGAAGTTAATTCAGGGCCGAGTCATTTCTGTGTTCAGCTTCAGAGTACCACAGCAGCTCGCTACTACAGAGCTAAATATCAGAAGCAGCGGGGACAGAGAGGGCTCATCAGACCCTGGTACAGTGTTGGAATATGATTTGTGAACTGTGAGTGATTAAACCTACAGTTTGAGCTGCACAGTTTATGCCCAGCAACGTAATGTGTCATGTGCATGCACACGCAAGTGACCACACGCACGTGTTGAGGTGTTTTGTGGAGGAGTCGTAGGACGTTAGATTCAAAAACTGCTCTCTTGATGAAATAAGTCCTGCAGCTGCAAATCCCCAAGTTAGCTAAACTGATCTGTATAAAAGAAACTAATCTGGTTGTTTATTTGTTTACCAGTGCTTGTGTACAGTATGAACCGATTCAGTATTGATCTTTAAAGGCACATTAAGTAACTTTTTCATATTGTTAATTCTTGTTCTTGAGCCAGTATGTACTAATATGACCCTTTAGGGTTAATGAAAAGTCACTCAACCCATCTGCTGCTTGTGTCCAGAACACCGCATTTGCAACTTCAGACTCTCTGGTCTGATGCCCTGAAGTCTCACAAAGTCATGTATCTCGCAAGAAGCAGTAACGCTTTACAGAAATCTGTGTTTCCACCTCAGAACCTGCTCAGGACAGACGACCTGAAGACAGACATCATATATATGATGAGATCTATTGTATCATGTTCATCATGGCGGAGCCTCCAATGAAACAAAGAAAAGAAAACCTTTATCTGATGATTAAAAACTTAGGCGCACAGAGCGGGGGAAAGTTTGCTTTAACTGCAGTGATTTAAAACTGACACTAGGGGGTGCTAAACTAGTCAAAACTACCTACTGTGTCTTTAAATAGTCCACGCTGCATGGCGACTGATCCTTTTGGCCACATTATGGTGCAAATTGTCCGAGGGACTGTCTCGCCCTGCAGCTCAAAAGGTTAAAAAGTAAGTTTAAAATGCACGGACTAAATTAGCTCTCAGAGGAACAAGCGGCTCATTAACAAGTCAATTATCTAAAGTGACACTCACACAGGAAATATATTCAACCTCCGTTTCTAAATGAAAAAAAACTTAAACCTTCTGAAAGTAATGGTATGCTTTCTTTTTCCCTGCACTGATGATGTCCCCTCACACACATTAACTGCAGTCCTTTGTATCTCCTATCTGACTCCTGCTATGGACGGAGGCAGGCCTGATAAGGGTTTGTCAGAGCAGATGCAAATATACTTGATTTTCTACTCGGTGATTGACAACGGCTCCTAAGGCCTGGGGATAGTCAATCCTTCCACCACGCTGGGTGATGGGATTGAATGATGGCTTTCCTCTCTCTTCAACAGCATTTTTACTTATTAATCACATTGAGCGTATGAACCGTGAAATGAAAGCCATCCAGCTAAACTACTCTGGCCTTGACTAAATAAATAGTCCTGTAAGGAAATAACTTTTCATAGGATTGGTTTGCTGGTAATATTTCGAGACGATGCAAAACACCCCCCCAAAATATAAAATGTGCTGCAAATCAAACTTTCAACCTTGTGAAGAATTAAACAAGCTCCAGTTTCAAACGGCCTCACACTACCAGAGAGTTGGTTTTATGTTAAGGAAATGTGAAATATAGCTTTTTAAAAATCATTTATTTATCTACTTTTCTCATCCAGCAAATCATTTATGTATTTTTAAACTGCTAAAATGTAGATGCTCTTATTGTTCTAAAGGAGTTTCTTTAAAAAGAAGAATAGTTAAAATATCTTCTTTTGCAGATGAGCAGAAATTATTTCTAATTTGATAATAAAGACCTGAAGGATTGTAGAAAGCTCCCCTAACAACCTCCGTTTGGAGAAATAGAGTTTAGGCTCAAACCAAAGTGTAATGCTGCCATCTTAAAAAAAAGCTTTCATCTCCAGCATCTGTTAGCAATTATGCTAATTTGTTTCATAAACCTTTAAATTGCCCTAATTTCCCATTATTTAAATGGAATATTATGATTAATTTTGAGAGTAAATATCACCAGCAGGGGGATTTTATTTCTGCCAAAATAACGATGTAATGTGAAATTAAATGTTATATTTATGAAATAACATCCACATGGACCACTATGACCCTTTGAATTGAAGTTTTTTTTACGACAGCAGCAATCAGCTTTAGAGATGGGTCCTTTGGGTGAGCCAGTTTTTTCAATAAGACTAAAAGAACCCACATCTTAAGTGGAATACGGCCGTATTAAAACAGGGATGGACATAATTTGTTCAATGAGGTACTCAAGTGAGTACTAGGCATTGATGCTTAATACTCACACCATGTATAATACATACTACTATTATTACCCCCCCCCCCCCCCCCCCCCCCCCCCCCCCCCCCCCCCCCAATGCAGCCCTGCACCCTGTCTGTAACCATCAGTCTCTCATTAGTAAAAGGATCAGTCCAGTCCAGTGGCAGCAGGGGAAATACCTACAGACCAGAGAAACTCAAATACAGACCTAGATGGACAACATTAACACATGTGTACAGCAGTCATGTTGCTAAACTACTGCCGTACGAGCAAGTATTTAAAGCTCACTGCTACGAAAGTGAGATTAGCTCAGCTCAGGCGATACTGCTCTGACTTGCATTGTCAACATAGATTTACGTGGAGGTCACGAATACTCCTGCTACAGATGGTAGATGGGTATGTAAAGGAGCGTAGTGGCAAAAAAAATAGGTACGCATTGTTTTTGTTGCTCATGCACACATGTGCACCACTTATGTGCACCCCTGTTTATAAATATTTACATTTCCATGCATTATTTATGCAGAAATAATTTTTCAAATTCCTGCCGGACTTGACTCCTGAATGACTAAGAGGTTCAGCTGCTGCTGGTGATTGTAAATAATTATAGATTTCCATGTAAATAATCGTATGAAGAACTAACCAGCTCATCAGTCCTATTGGACATTTCAGGAAGCTCAAATAAGACTTTTACACAAACGCACACAACAAAAAGTCTAAATATCTCTTCGGCCATTTGACTCTGGCTACAAATGTTAAGTTACATCCTCATCGCGTCATTAAGATATGATGTATGGATGCTGGTGGAGTGGCTGTCCACCAATCTGAAGGTCAGTGTTTTATCCTGGATTGATGTGCCAAAGTGTCCCTGGGTAAGTTAATGAATTCCAAAGTGTCCCCGCTGCCTTCATCTCTATGAATGCCAGGATTGAATGTATGGGTTCATTTAGCAGGACAGTGAAATAAAGTGCGTGCATCATGGGATTAATAATGTTCTAAATAAGCAAACAAGTCCTTAATTTAAAACCAAGTCCAACATTTTACATAACAACAAAACTGCAGCTGCAGGGCTAAATGCAGGCCAGCTCCAGGCCTGGGCTTTGCCACCTTTGTATGAAAATGAGTCAGTTGCATCTTTTGATTCGTTTAAATGAGCTCATTGAACTGTGGAAAATGTTAATTTTCTTCACGGGGCCTTTTGTGTCCCACATCCCCGGGGAGGAGGCAGGGATAGGTTTCAGAATAAGCTCAAACTTGGGTTCAAATTCAGAAGTGATGTCATCCTCTGGACATGACAAGTGTGTCTTTTTATTTATTTATTTTAGGCTTCGGTTTGCTAATCTTTGATGGAGCTTTTGGCTCAATAGAAGGACAGTTTGTCTTTTTAAAGGAGCCGTTGACTCCATTAACACAGAGCTGGAACACAAGGATATACATGATATATGTCAGATTTTGAATTATTTTATTTCTCTCTCTGCATACTTTTCTAACAAAGACTTATTTTGTGACAGCACCACACTCTGCTGTCTGCACAGAGGATTATAATCTGATTATAAATGACAGATGTTCATAATCATCCCTGACATCTATAATTATCATTATAAACCCCCATCGACGAAAACATGACTCTTCTAAGACCTTTCACAGCTCGGTTCAATAAAAGCCCGTCAGCCCTCTTTGATTTGTCTTGGATTTTATTTGATGGCCTCGTTTATAAGAAGCTTTACAGCTTTGTAAAATTTACTTTAGAGATAAAGGCACTGTTTCCTTCTAGGCTCTGGGTATCTGTCCAGGCTAAAGTGTTGCTTTAAAGAAATAAAATTCACCCTATTTAACTTTCTGCCCTACATTAGTTCTCTTTACAATGGTGGTAAAGTATAAATTCATTA
Source organism: Callopanchax toddi (assembly GCA_006937965.1). Taxonomy (NCBI): domain Eukaryota; kingdom Metazoa; phylum Chordata; class Actinopteri; order Cyprinodontiformes; family Nothobranchiidae; genus Callopanchax; species Callopanchax toddi. The sequence continues at coordinate 4,205,845 of SSNR01000022.1, read as the reverse complement.
GGAGCTGCTACAGGCAGCAAGACAAGGAACTCATAATATCTGCTTGTTTGTAAATGTTTATTGGTTTTAAAAAGATGCCATTTATAAGAAAGTGGAAAAAATGTTTTTTGATGAATGTGCTTCTCTAGAACAATATTAAACATTAACGTAATAAACAGCTTAATATCAATATTTTTGCTTTTTTATTATTCAATTGTAAACACAACCACTGGTTCCATTAGAACTTCTAACTCTCCAAATGGGAATTGTTTTGCCATATTGTGCTTGTTACATTTCTCAGAACAACTCCAGACAACCTGACCATCACTGTCCCGTTCTTTGAAGACCTTTCTTGCAGCTGCAAATGAAAAGCTGCACCAATCCCACACTTCATTTTGAGTAGCAACAGAGCTAAGAGCGCTGTGTAGCACCCTAAACCGCTCATTATTACATTGAGCAGCAGCAGCGCCTGATAGGAGGAGCTTTGTCAGTTCTGATGAGCTTTTGTGTGATGTGATTTTTTTTTCAATTGTCTGTGAATTGACAAAGCTCCTCAGATGAGAAGTGAAATATCTTCTAAGAACGAGGGAAGGCCAGTTATTTTGATTTGACCTCACTAGGATTACCATGACTTGAATGACTGAGATCGTCAATGACTTAATTCAAGAATCCAAATATCAAAACCAACCCTACAACAGTAGATCTCATAGGGACGGGCTGACAAACATACAGATTACAATGATACGTGAGTTAATTACAAATGTGCAACAAATTCTAGAAGTCCAGTCTTGTATCGTCCAAGTTGGCAGACCAACGGTTGGCTGACAGGACGGCAGGTTTGCAGAAACAAACTAAGTGTGGCAAGACTGATTGATCGACTCGAGCTGGAATCCTGGAAACAGGAGGGACAAGGTAAATTAGACTGAATGCAAAAGGGGAAAAATCCCATTTATAGCAATAAAAGTTGAGTTGGCCAAGGTTGTTGCTGCCAGAATGACATAAACAACAATCTGGTGATGAGTGGAGGAATGAGGGTCGATTATTTCCATGAGGTGATTATTTTCCATGAGGTGTTATGAGGTGATGGAAGAGTCTGTCATCCAGACAGCCAGATAAATGTTGGACTCACAAAAAGAGAAAAAGAAAGGTACAAAAACACAAAACAGTTCTAAAAACAATCAGCAAAAGCCAAAAATAATGAGAATGGTTCAGTTTAAGCTGCTATCTCACTGGGCTGTGACTGTTGGTGTTGAGTTAGAAACACAAAATAGTGAGAAAATCCACATTGGAATCACATTGAACTGTTACGTATACAACATGTTAGTATTAGGGCCTCTTTACCTGGAGTATACAACATCACTGTCAACAAGCTTCAACTGAATGTAGACACAAAGTTAATTCATTATGTCTCAGTTTGTGATTATTCTGGGTTTTGTTGTTGTGTTGTGTCTGAATATAATAATATTAATAACGGTTAGCTTGTCAGTGGCTGCTAGCATGTTGGGCTTTCTTTATGGGTTCTCATCTCCTAACGTCTCACTCTGACACGTCTCACTCTGACACGTCTCACTCCTAACGTCTCACTCTGACACGTCTCACTCCTAACGTCTCACTCCTAACGTCTCACTCTGACACGTCTCACTCTGACACGTCTCACTCCTAACGTCTCACTCTGACACGTCTCACTCCTAACGTCTCACTCTGACACGTCTCACTCCTAACGTCTCACTCTGACACGTCTCACTCCTAACGTCTCACTCTGACACGTCTCACTCTGACACGTCTCACTCTGACACGTCTCACTCGGACACGTCTCACTCGGACACGTCTCACTCGGACACGTCTCACTCCTAACGTCTCACTCGGACATGTCTCACTCGGACACGTCTCAC
>SSNR01000022.1:4153581-4188422 GCA_006937965.1 Callopanchax toddi | reverse complement strand
TAGGTAACCTCTGCTGACATTTTCAGGGAAATTAAGAATCAAATAAACTATTTCTGGGTAAATACCTGCTGTATTACTATTTTCATCACAAGCCGAATATTAGACAATGACAAGAGAGGCGGGATTTATAGCGGAAAGCTGATCGATTGATTGACAGCCAACCGGCCGGTGTTCAGAGCTGAAGAGAGAGAGGGGGTGGGGGGGGAGGAGCGAAGTGATCGGCAGCCGGCTGGTGTCAGGTTTCAAGGAGCAACAGGAGGGGAGGAGGGACAAACAGCGATCGCTGTGAGGAGAAATCAGACAGGAGGAGGTTTGGGGTAAAACGGCTGGAAAAGTGTGGGTGTTGAACGATCTCACTAAGAAAAGTGTGGGTGTTAAAACACCCACATCCCCCACGGGTGCGACGCCCATGTACGTATACATTTGAAGAATATCACAACTGTTGTGTATTCATATGCTGTTTGTTGCTGTTGTATCTTTTCTTCCTGTTTTGTTTGCTTGTTTGTTTGTGCTTTATTTACAGGTCTAGAAGTGGACTCTTCACGTCTCTTGTTCTCTTCTTTTTCTGTTTACTTTCTCCCCCATCCCTCTTTCTGTACCCTTCCCTTCACTTTCAGGCTCCGTGTCCAATCAACCATAAAAACATTCTAATAAAGATTTTGGGGGTTATATTTAAACAAAAATCAGGAGGAGTTTTATAGCAGTGGCTGTAACCTCTCACCTGAAACAGCAACACTGTTGGGCTTGTTTTTGGCACTCAGACATTATTCTGTTTGCTCCACAGCCGGACAGGACACGGGGTAAAAAAAAAAAAAGTATTATGTCACTTTTGGCTCTCCACAGCTTGAGCACCATTAATCCATTTTAATGATCAGAGGTTGTTTTTTCACCAAAATAGCAGTTTTTATTTTCAGTTTTATCCATCCATCCATCCATCTTCTGTAGCCGCTTATTCCTCCACAGGGGGTCGCGGGGGAGCTGGTGCCTATCTCCAGTTGTCAAGGGGCGAGAGGCGGGGGACACCATGGACAGGTCGCCAGTCCATCGCAGGGCCACACAGAGACGAACGAGACAAACAACCACACACCCACTCACACCTAAGGACAATTTACCAGCCCAATTAGCCTGACAGTCATGTCTTTGGACTGTGGGAGGAAACCGGAGTACCCGGAGGAAACCCACACATGCACGGGGAGAACATGCAAACTCCACGCAGAGAGGCTGCAGAGCCGGGACGCGAACCCACGACCTCCTTGCTGCGAGGCAACAGTGCTAACCAACTGCGCCACCAAGCAGCCCTTTTTCAGTTTTATCTTTAAGAAAACATATTTTTGATTTTAAAAAAAGTTTTGTAGAGGATAAAAAAGCTCTGAAAAATGATTAAACTGGATTCCATATAGCCCGACATGTGGTAAGTAAGTAAGTAAGTAAAGTTTATTTATATAGCACCTTTCACAGAAAAAATCACAAAGTGCTTCACAAAAAACAGAATCAAACATGATAAAAACAAATAAAATCAGTAAAACAAACAAAATATTACAATTCTAAATCGTTAAACAACAACAAGAGAACATAAAAGAGTTATTTAAAAGCAGTTTTAAATATTTGGGTCTTCAGCTGCTTTTTAAAGGTGTCCAGACTGTCCAGCGTAAAACTAAAGGAAGTGGTGGTGTGCAACAGAAAAATCTTAATTAACTGAACAGTTTCTGGAAATAAAAAACTTATGAACTGACTACGTTTATCAGCTGTTTTTGTCAGTCCGTTAAGAAACAGGAAATAAATTCAGTAAATACCTGGAACAGGTCATCCTTCAGCTGATGACCTCCTCTGTGTCAGGTTTTTAGACGATAGCTCTGAAAATCAACTGGTTGGTGCTAAAATATGTTGTCTTTTTTATCCAAGGTCTGATGTTTTTCACATTACCGTAGATTTATCAACAAATGCATTAAACTGAAATGTTACATGAAAAATTTTAAAGAAATCATGCTCTGAACAAATCTTGAACCTAATGTATTTGTAAGGAACAAACTCTGTGATTTCTCTAAACGATCCTTCTGGGATTTCTGGGTCAACCGACGAGGTGTGAAGTTCTACAAAACGTTCAGCTCCGGTTCATGCAAACGCCTCGATTCAAACTCCTACAGAAAGTGTTGTTTCAACAAATGTTTCTGCAAGATAAACTGGAACAATAGTAAGTTCAACAATGAGTGGAGTTCCCTTGCTGTGCCAAATGATTGCTTCTGCTTAATTAGAACACAACAAGAAAAGCACAAACAAACAGCAAAAATCCACATACGGATCCACTTAGTAGCTGCAGAACAAACCAGTCATATTAATGATAAATGTCACATTTATTTAAGATTTACAGAATAAAAATGTGCCTTTTTGTCCTGCTAAGATTGTCTTTCTCAAATCATTTTAAAACGAATAGTCTTAATATTTTATCGTCTGCGTCTCAACATTTCCTTGACTGAACCTGATCAGTCTGGATCTGTATTTCAGGCTGGGACACTTTTGTGTTATTGCCTTGTCTTTATTTATTCGTCTTGCTCACAGCAGCTTTAGGTGACAAACTCAGGCTGACACACTGAGAAGTGCTGCAAGAAGAGAGATCAGCAGCGTCCAGGGAACGAACCCCGGTCGCTTTAGATGCTCTGATGTCAATGATCTGGGATATCTGAAGGACACCGCTGGTCTGGTGAAACCACCTGATATTTATTCACAGGTTTGTGGCAAAGTCATAAACTTGCAGTATTGGATTTTTGTTTACTGAGATAAGAAATAAATGAGGTTTCACTGCAGGTCTGTTGGTGGCTTTCATCATGCAGTTTGTTTTAACTTAATTTTGTGGAAGAACAAGCCGGTTTGTGTCTCAGCTGCCTGAATATAATGAGCCATGAAGGGACAGCACCTATTGTAACGTAAATAATTAATGCTGTATTTGATACATTTAAACAATAAAAATTGGGCAGAATTTTTTAATCACATTTTTTGCCACATTTATTTAGGGAAATTGCAATATTATGTGTAAATGTTCAAAGCTAAATACAAAGAATGATGTTGAAATAAATTTTTAAACTCAAGTCTATAGCTAAATCTAAATATAAGGTGAAAAAATTATAATCTCAATATTTTAATCTATATTACGGAGCCCCTTAGGGGACATGGAAGAAATTTTATTTTGAAGTAGTATCTCGTGCGCACCAGATAGTATCTCGTGCGCACCAGATAGTACCTCGTGCGCACCAGATAGTACGTCGTGCGCACCAGATAGTATGTCGTGCGCACCAGATAGTATCTCGTGCGCACCAGATAGTATGTCGTGCGCACCAGATAGTATCTCGTGCGCACCAGATAGTATCTCGTGCGCACCAGATACTATCTGGTGCACACCAGATACTACTTCAAAATAACATTTCTTCCATGTCCCCTAAGGGGCTCCGTACTATTTTCTATCTATGAATTTAAATTAAATTATGAATAAATAAATACATGTTTCTCACTTTTGTCATTTGAACATATTTTTATTTACCCTGCAAATTCAGGATGCATGAAATGAAAACGAAAAGCATGATGAAGAGACCCCTATCTAACATCTCAGTCCCTAAGAATCTGTCAGTTTGTTCAGCAGGATCATCTCTTTAAAGATGTAACTATTTATATTTAATTTTAAAGGTACTGTCAGTGGTAAAGTTCCTGTTAATGACGTGTAAAAAGTATTAAAAGCTGAAAAACGAAGTTTGTATTTTTGTAGGTTTGAATTTTAAGAAAATCAGATTTTTGCTGCAGCAAAAAGATAAAATAGTGTTTCTGGTCTCCATTCAAACACATCACTACACGGATTCATCTAAATGACAAAAACAGGAAACAAGTGACTTCTGATGGTTTTTATGCATTAAAACTATGGCAGATGAGAGCGTCTCACCAGAGTCTGATGTAGCATCTGAAACCTGCTGGTTGGTCAGGATTTTCTACCCTAGAATTGAGGTCGACTAATATCAGTGAACTACATGTTCCAACCTGAGTTTGACTCCAACCTGCAATCTGACCTGAATGTTGAGGATATAGAACCTCTTCAAAACCTTTAAATTGTCTTTGCTTTAATTTTCACGTTAGATAACAGAGATAACGTCAACTCTAGAGCCACACTATGACATAGTTTCTGTACTGAACAGATGTCCGACAACAGCAAAGAATACATAGGTATGCTATTCTGAGAGAACACAGGTACAAATTAGCACTCTGTCACTGTTCAATAATCTACAAAAAAATGTGCTTCCCATTTTACCACTGCAGGTATAAATGGATATAACACCACATCTGATAGCTTACCCCAATGATTTCTTATTCTGAACGCAGGGCAAGCATGGCTAACCGGTGTTAGCGTACCGGTTAGCGTCGAGTGTGCTAACTTGTCAGCTGTAGTGGAGGAGGACACACTGGTTCTTCAGGTTCTAGGAGGATGTTTTGTTGGAATCTGTAGATCCATTTAGATCCATCATTTTAGTTTGTTTACATCACAGAACTCCTCTCCATCGAGTGACGTATGCAGAACACAGTTCTTCAGCGAAGAGATGAGGGGATTTCATCCTAAATTTAGTTGATTTATGATAAAATTTCTTCACAAAATAAAGAACTGAAATGGGTTTGTTGTTATATAGATGGTAAATTATGATTTCTACGATTTTGATGCTAAATCTGGCCAGTAACTTTACATACTTCGATTAAAATGTATATTTTTTAAAAATTCAAGCTAATATATATATATTTTTTTTTCTTTACTTTACAATCATCACCCCATAGACAGCAGCTGTGTATCTTCTGATGTTTAAAGATGGCTGCAGGTTGGGGGTCCCAGCTAAAAGCACCGTTCTTAGTGTTTCCGATCACTGAGTGTTCCTGCAGATTGTTTTTCCATGTGAATCTTTGGAAATACACACAGGCGACAACACAGACTCATAACTTGTAGTCTCTAGCTCCAAACAGTCGACCACCACAAGTCTGCAAGGTGACAAATGAATACTGTCACTCGCCTAAACACCTACTTGCACTTTTATTACAGTCATGTTGTGTAGCTCGGTGTTTCGCTTCCTTGTTTGCTGTGTGTGTGTGTGTGTGTGTGTGTGTGTGCGTGCGTGTGCGCGGTCTGTAACACAGCACACTATAACCTTCCTCTGATTTTTCACGCAGAAAAAAGAATGATGAAAACAAAAGCTTCCCCTGAATCATGTAATAAAAAGATGCATTTCCACTAGAACATTCCATTCCTGGCATTTGAATATAAACGCAGCGATAATAAAATGTGTCTGACTAGAGGAGGAGGTTGAATAAACCTGTAACCCTGTGCCCTTCACGCCACCCAGTTTTGCTCATCTATCTGTGGGCCATTAGGGGAGTCGCTGAGGGAGCCGTGTCACTCTGCATTAGTCCAGCTGCCTTGTCCATCTACTCCATCCTGTCTGAGAGGATACAGTCTTATATTATAACCTGCTGTGTCAAATCTGAATCACGAAGGCTGCACCGGGCATTATCGCCTCGACTCTGACCCTAATCAGGCTAATGCATCTCTTTATGCAAAGGATTTGACACAATGTCTTGGTGAAAATATCAAGACCATGCTCACATTTTGAGGGTCTGTGCATTTCAATATATCAGCACTATGCTAAAACTCAGAGTTTTTAACTGCACCGATAGAATAAAAGAGACAAATTCTCCAGAACTGAACTAAAAACGGAAAATACTCAGCACGGTGCACAAGGGAGGAATCCTTTCCTGGAGAGTGCTGTCAGAAAATGTATAATCAAAATTCAATAATAATGACATAAGCACAAAACACTTCCAGCTCTGATGCCAACGGCTAAAACAACAGCGTTTACATTTTTCATAGACTTGCTGCTGGCTGGCAGAATCTCGCTCACTGCCGTGCAGAGGAACTCCTTCAAGGTGGCAGAAAATGACCAGTTTTAAAGGACCGTCCTCAGCAGCAACCATATACTGTAGAAACTATATAACACTCTACAATAATTACCTTCCTAAATGGTTTCCATGTGGCAAAAATCAATATCAGCAATCCCATGAGCCTTAGCTTTGCTTTTGTAACAATTGCCCACGGGACTTTTAACCAGCTATTATTCTAACTTGCTATGGTGGCCATCAACATGAATATAAATGGATGAAGCGTCATCACATATGGCTGAAAGTCACGCCTACACCCCCGCACTGTCAGGATGTCTCCTAACAACAAAATAACTCATTACAGCTTATCATGTTGAGCAGCAGCGATGCAAACAGCCCTGTACCTTTTCCTGACTATAAACCCATATGCAATGGTAATTTGCAAATTTCCCATTTGAATTTGTGCAGCCACTGGGGGCATTTTGGTTCTTTTAGGTCTCCAATTTTTTTTTTTCACTTTTTTACACCGAGTTATGATATTTGTCAGTGGTATCATTGGTATCTACAGTAAGGACCATGCCCACTGGTGACATCACTCACAACAAGAAGTCTCTAGAAGCAGGAAGATGTCCTCTGACCTGACTAATACCCATGGCTCAGTTCAGGAGAGTCACTAAATTTACAACTTTACATGAGATCAGTTTGTTTAGTTGATGCCGGTGCAGCGGTACAATATCATGGCTATTTGGACATTGTTTGGTTAAAATAATCTGAACTTTTGTCTTATGCAAAATTGTAGAGGTTTACAAACAGCTAATACAGAATATGACTTTTTTGAGCAAGCTTTGTTTTAAATACCTAAAGATTAGCCACTAATTCATCAACAGTTTACAACAGGGATCTGACTGTGGTCAGAGGACGACTTCCTGTTTCTAGAGACTCCACATGTTTTGAGTGATGTCACCAGTGGGTGTGGTCTACTTCAAAATGACCCTTTTGATTTGCTTCATTTTGTTGTTGATGCTAACTAGCATCTTTCATGGCAGATTGGCCAGTAGCTGCTGAAGTGTTGATATTTTTTACCTTAGAGAAAAATAACAATGTGTTTTAAAATGACTTCTATAAGAATTAGTGTCTTTATAATGATGATGAAGTGACTGAAGTCTCTGTTGACTGTTTCTTCTCTACAGCTGGACTGAAGCAACAAGCTGCTCTTCTTCTCTTGTATTGAGGCTAACAAAAATACAAAGGTGCATATTTACTTTTTGCTGTATAATTTGCAACTGGAACCATTTAGACACAACCTCACTATTATTTCCAAATTTGTGACCAAAAGTTTTACATAGTTTATTATTTTAACTCAAACTGTGGCGCAGATGCTTGAAGGAACAGGAAGTGATGTGATGTAGCTTTAATCTATGCTAGTGCTGGCTTGTATATAGACAGAAATAGCAGAAATTGTCTCTCTACTGTGATTTTTCTTTTGCTTTTTTCCTCTAATACACTACTACAGCTAGCTTTGTGTTTGTTAGCATCTCTTCTTTATAGTAAATAGGACGTTCTTGCATCATGCTTTGTCCGTTTACATCAACACCTAATACCTGAGCAGCTTTCTAATGAAAAACATCTAAAATAAGAACAATATTTTAAATGTTTGTGTATCTTATACAGTAAAATAAATGAACTGAAGACAATAAAGTTTTATATATATGGCCATAGCTGCTTTAATTGTTGTATAAATTTAATCTAATTGTATTTCTTATGACACTTGATACACAGAAAACACATTCTTACTGACAATGATGATTTTATTTAAACAAAATGCTGATAATGTAGTTTTTAAAAAAATAGTTTAAATTAAGATCGATTTTAGTCTTCAAGGTGAAAGTTCAATGTTTCATTCCTCTTTCTTAAAATTTTATCATTTATCACTTGTATTTATAATTATTTACCAAAACACAAATTTAAATGACTACCCTGCAAAATAAAACACTCATGTTTCAGAAGTATTCCATGAATAGCTTAGCATCGCTACAACAACACATCTGATGAAATCACATCAGGCAGCTACAAGAAGATGGGCTTAGTGAGATGTGACTCATGGGAATAAAGAATCAGGTCAAAATTAAAGGAACTTTGTAGATTTACAGTTTAATCCTTATTGTAGTGTAAGTCTGTGTAATGCTGTAACACTATGACATCACGACCAGGGTTAATGCTGCTAAGAAATCTACTGTTAGAAAATCTGAAGCATTAATAAAGTTTTTACATCTCACCAGAGAGGGCAAGTTATACAAATAATTAGCTTTTAGACCATTTCTATGTTTAATTGTTACATTAAATAAACCTCTTCTATAATAGATGTATTTTAAATTTAGTTTTAAATCATTACGACTGCAGAGCCAATAAGCCTGGTGCAGTTTGAAGGCTCATAGTTGATGAATAGATGGAAGTGATAGCACGCCCTTATCACTTTGTAACTATGGAAAAAATATTCTTATAATGCTGAGTTAAGCTGAAAAGTCACAATTTTACAAGTGTGATAAAATAAGATTTATGCATCGGCTCACTTCCTGGAAGAAGTGGGACGCTTTAGAATTATGGTTTTCTATTAGCATTTTATAAAAACAGTCAGGTGGCTCTTTTTCCAGTTTAATATTAAAAGTGAAACACCAGAGTGTTGTGATCCATATTAAAGTGAAGAAGGAGAAACTCAGGATTGAAGGGCACGAGGAAAGTCAGTGAACTTAAGAAAAACTAAAATGAGCAGAATAATCAACAAGAACTGAACATCAACCAGGAAAAGCAAAGAGAACAGCAAATGGTAATCACCTAGAAAAACTGAAAACAAGGACTTTAAATACACCGACAGAGTATAAACAAAGGTAGGAGGCAGGTGTGATTAGGACAAAGACTAAAAGCCAGAATTTTACTGGCTGACAAACTGCAAGTTTACAAAATGTTCTCAAGGGTTTTCGTCTTCCTTGTCAGAGAAGGGCCTTGTTCTCATGTCACTGGAATTAATACATTCATCAGATTTCATGGGACAAATGTCAAAATAGTCACAGTCATCGCAGGCACCTGGAAACCACCTCAAATCCTTCAGAAAGTTAGCTTGCACAAATGAAATGCTTAGTGACTAAATTGCATTGAGGACATGTTGCATGAAACAATGTGTTCACAGTCACAGCATACGCCCAGAGTGATCCGGATATATAAAACGCGTAAGATAAACTCAGAATAAGTCAAACTGAAAATTTGAGTATTTTTTCTGCAATCTTGTGTCTCCAATTAGTTGTCAACAGTCACAGCCTGGTCTTAAAAGCCTCATAACTAAACACAGTCTGGCTCTAAAGACCAGCCTGTCTTTAAGCTGCCTCCTGTGGATCATAAATCACTGATCAGAAGCTACGTCCTGTGACGACGTGAGCTTTTATTAATGAAAGAGCCGTAGGAGGCGTGGAGTATAACTCAGCGGTGTTGACATGGAACACTCCTTTAATGTGTGTCAGAGATGTCTCACTCTAAATCATACCACCTGTCATGACTACGTCACATCACAACATCGCCCCAGTCCTACACATGCCAATGGTTTCAGCCCTGTGACTACCTCAGCTGGTGGCTTGAGGTGACTTCAACCCCCCTTGGTGCTCCAGTCCTTACAGATTAACAGCCAGCTTTGTAGTGTTTTGTGAAGGAGGCTCATGAGAAACAAAACAAAGACAGACCATATATGCAAGATCAAGGAAAATTCCAGGATAAAAACTAAAAGTGCAGCACGAGCCTTTGACTCTAATTAGTTTTATGTCAGTCAACAGCATGTTAGAGACACGGAAGAACCAAATATGTTACTACGGCAACCTAAAATCATTAAAAGTTACTAAAAACACCTAAAATCATATTGTAGTAAACACAAACTGCAGAGGGTAGCCTAAGGGTCAGAGTTCATGAGCCTTAGCCTCAGGGAGGAAGTGGTCCCTTAAATTTATTGTTCAGCTTCAGACTTCTGCCTGAGGCAAAGAGGGGGAATAATTCATGACCTGGACGGGCGAAGTCTTATCATTTTCTCTGCTCTGGTTCAACATCTGCTGGTATAATGAATTCTACCACCATCTTTTTCAACTTTGTTTATGCTTAGATTGTTTGATGTAGACCGATCAGCAAACTCCTCCATGTCCCTCCTATAGAGCTCCTGACGTCATGTGACCAGGTTTGTTTACGGCGCCATATTGGCAGGAAAGCGAAGGGGAAGAAGAGAAGAACGACGACTACAATGGATGGTTACAGGCTACTTTTGTAAAGTGATGAAGAGCGTTACTCCACTAAACTTCAGAGACTAGATTAGTGATCCATATTTAGCTCCGGGTGTACTTTTAAAAACAATAGATCAGGTGGCAGGACTCCCGAATCTACAATATCCCGACATATATAAGTATCTCATCAACTTTCCTTCACACTGTTTTTGGGACAGAAAAAATTATGGTAGCTATAAATTTTGAGTACCGTAACCCAGTTTCCATTAAAACTGTCATGTTGTTGACCCTCTATTGACCCTCAAGTTTCCATTCGATTAAACCTTCTGTTACACTGCCACGGGTCATTTTTCAGCGTTCGTAAGCCGTTATCATTAAAACTGTACACGTGTTTTGATTACAATAGTTAGAACCACTATTTTTAAGTGCAACTTTAAATCGTGTTCGGGTGAAGTTACCTGAAATGAAATGGTCACTGCACAAGCGGAAACCATTGGGCAACGGGTTCAAACGCTGTTTTCTTCATCGCGCTCCGAGCTCGTTTGATCGTACTAATCCATCTTTCCCTCCAAGCTGGGTCTTTCGGAATCCGATAAAAGGCTCCGTCTTTAACCTGAACTCGGTGGTTTGTGCACCCATGAGCACAACATGAGTCAATCATTCTCTGAAAGCTGGAACATTGTCAGCTAGTTGGCTTGTTTATAATTAGCCAATATGGCGCACCGTGGTGCTTGATGGGATCGTGTGACGTCACCTCCTGGAGCTCTTTGCATAGACTCATTGTTGGAGATCAAACCAATAACAGTAGTATCATCTGCAAGCTTTCGTATGAGGATATAGAGAAAAGCAGTCATTAGTGTATAGAGGAGGGTGCTCAGGACACATCCTTGCGGAATGCCAAGATGAAACATCCTGATTAGATGATGATGATATTCTGGCAGTAAAACATCATAATTGATACAGACATTAATGCTAAGTAAACTGAGTTCAAAGTATTCTGAAATATATTTATCTCCATTTAACAGTTCTCATTTAATTCCAGCCTGATTAAATCACCCCTGTAAAAAAAAAAAAAAAGTCTGAACATATTTCCAATCTGACACAGTTTCCTGCTTTATCCGAGGAGCGTCTAAATGATGAAGTAATACGGGTGAGATATGTCTCCACTGTGATTAGCTGCTTTCTCTCCTCTTTGAGAAGAAATTATTTAATTAGCTTGGCCTTTCCAGGGAGCTTAACCTTTTAAAATGTCAGGTGAAGAGGTTTAAAAGAAGTGTGCCATATTCTCAGAAAATTCCTGTTTTAGGAGGGGGGGGTGTGGCGGTGATGACCTATAGAAGTGTGGCAAAAAGAGCGTCTGACAGTGATGAATCTTACAACCTTCAGCGATTGTTCAGGTGTTCTCCTGGAAATCCCCCATGAAGGGGAGCTCAGCTGAGCCAACCGGGCGTTTAAAACCCAGCGTGGTCAAATTAAGTTTGGGTTTTAAAAAATGTCTTTAAAGGAGAATCTGGGTTAACTAGACAGGCGATACAGGATGAAGTACAGCATGTCCAGTCGGTGACGGGCCCATTTGTCTGATCTGAGGCAGATCCATCCCGCTCTGTCGTCTTCGGGTTTCCTCAGCTTTTGTCGCCACCGCTCTATAGCTGTCTTTACTAATCATCGGCTTTCATGTCAAATAAATGAGGTGTTTTATTGCCGGTGTCGCTGTGGTTCCACCACCGGTCAAAATAAATGGGGAGGGGGGAGAAATACGGGTTATTTTGCAAGGACATGCAAAGCAAACTCAGCTCGGCTTTAAAGGCTTCTGTCAAAGTCGATCGGATCACACAGATGACACATCCAGTCCACTTTACCTCTGCAAGAAGGAGGGGGAGAAAAAGCTAAATATGTGAAAATTTAATGACTTTAAGAGGAATATGGTGTTCGAGAAAAGTGATGTGAAAAATGGGATAAACTGCAGCATGTTAAAAAAATATATCCTACAGTAAGTGCAGGATTAAAAATAACACAAAGACTCTGGTGAAGATTCCTGGTTTTAATCTGATTTTCTTTTTTATTTCAGTTTGACCTTAATGATAATTATTCCTGTCAATAAATAAAATTAGTCAACAATCACAGCAGGTCCTGCTCTAAAAACCTGTTAAATATCTCCTTTTTCAATCTGGAAAAACAAAAATCTAAATTAGAAAAAGAAAAAAAAAACTGTGTTTCTGTTGTAGAAATACAAAACAATGTACTTTGTTTGCACACATCAGTAAATAAATCATGCATCTTCTGACTGACTTAATAAATAATTCATTCATAGGGAACACATACATCAATCAAACATGTGACCACTACCTTCTTTTATTTACAGAATAATTGATGCTATTTTTTCCTGTTGCACAAAAATAGATCTTAGAATCTTAACTGTAAAACATTCTGTTAATTTAACTGAAATCTGAAAGGAAAAACAGATGGAAAAATGTAACAAAGTGAAAACATGTGTTCCTATCTTGGGATTTTTTTAAATATAATTAACATTTTTCTTCAGACAACATTTTTATTAAGTTTTAAGGATTTAGCTGCTGACCCAAAAGAGACCACGACGCCAACAGTCATCTGTAAAATTATACAAACACGCCTCATAAACCATTTAAAGATGACAACAACAACAACTCAACAAACATCAGAACATGTTTTAGTCACTGTTTTGTAACAACTACCACAAGAGTACATTTTTATCAATGATTTTGTAATTTGCTCTGGAAAGTTCTGAACCCACGCTTTATTTATCAAGACCATTCATAACATTTCCACAGATACCCACTTAAAATGCTGAACTGTCACTTTAAGACCTCTGTTTTTATTTACTTTTCATACAGAGTCTCAATGACATTGAAAATATATTTTCTGGCATTTTCTGTTCACCTTAAATAATCTAATTCAAGTCTCTAAAGAGATACCGACCTCTTTTAGATAACTAGAGTTTGATTAGCAGTTGCCACCGTGCTACGGGGTTTTATTTAGTCGTCATGCTGGGATCGTTTAAAAGGCCTTGTGCTCCACAGGTGATGCTCATTGGCTTTGGAGGATTTCTAATTATAGTCCTATTTTTATGCAGAAGTGACTGAATGGTTCTGGTGACGGCGCCACATTAGCCTGATTACAGTTTTATCTGTCAAATAAATGCACAGAAAGAGCTGACATAACACTGGGTTGCAAATCCAATTTTGTATTGACTGGCAGTGTGCAACGCCCCAATCCCGTGGTATGGCTTCCTAAACTGTTAGGAAGCATATTGCAGCATTATTTGCATTGAGAATGTAGGGCATTTGCTGGGAGTAATTAGTTAAGCTCCTCTGACTTTTGAAATTTAATTGCAGGTACAGTAAAAGCAGCTAACAATGGAATAACTGATGCATTACGGTCTGTGTGGGACTAAAAAACCCAAAGTAATCCTCCCTGAAGAGGAACAACACCAGAACACCAACAGCATGGACATCCAGTGACCTAAACACACCGAACAGAAACATGCTCTCAATCTCAGATCATTTAATGCTATGCAATATTAATTACCTTCAGCAGAATAATGCTTCTGCATTAATCATTTATTATGGGCTACAGGCTTAAGTCTATTGTTTTGCTGGAAAGGTTGACCTTGAATTAATTTCTCATGGCTTTCTGTTTGGTGAAAACGAGAACGTGACCATCAGATCTCAAACGCAATGTGCATCAAAGCAGGACAAATATTTGTCCTGGTTCAAGAGTTTAACATTAAAAAGCAATGAGAGCTCAGATGTTCTTCGGTTTAAATGTCTGATTAATGATTTGTTTTTACATTGGCAGATTTGTCTTGACCACCATAATAGCTACAACTTCTTATCTTTGGGAAAAGAAACAGTGGTATTTATTCAAAAGGATCATAATTCTATTTTTCGTCACCATATCTGTAGCAACTCGGAACTTTTGATCTCTTCTACTTCCATAGTTTTTACAAAAAGTAATATCTTATTTTTAAAGTTTTAAAATGAAGTACTTTAGGGACAAAGTACCATGCTCAGTTGGCTGTGAAATTTCAAAGTGACACTCAAAGACTTTAGCATTGTTAGCATTTCTTCAGCTAACCATGTATATGCAGCACTGCCATGAGTAACATTTGATAACAAAGGTTTAGGAGCTAAAATGATCATTTAAAATACTCTGTTTTGTCATTCTAATCCTATATAACTTAAACTGGTTGGTTAAAGTTTGCTTTATTAGTAAATGAAGCATAGCATGTTTAGCTAAGCATCTTTAAGGCTCTGACTTAAAATCTGTACTAATGAATGAATCATCAAACTTGTTAGCAATGGTAAAACATTTTAAATGGTTTAAGCTAAAACTACAATTTAAGATGTTTCTGGAAATCATCACTAGCAGTTCAAGCATAAATTACTGTTAGTAACGCATTTAAAATTTAAATTTTAGCTAACACTAGAGTTTTAGAAACTTAACTTAGCATTTTTAAGTTGTTATACTATCAGTTTTGACACTGTTGCCTAGATTTAAAAAAAAATAAGCTTAGCATTTAGGCAGAGGATAGCATCAATTGTTGTTAAAACTGATCACTAGTTGTTTAGGAGTTTAGGCTTCAAGGTAGCATTGTTAGCAAAGGTAGCATTTTAAAAATAGCCTTAGCATTTAACCAAACGCTAGGCTCATAACTATAAAACTACAAGTCATATTAAATTAGAACATATTTTGCATGGTGTGTTTATATTTTTTCATAATGTGCATAAAACCTCTGTGTAACTAGCTAATTATATTAGCAGTAAAACTCATACATGTCTAATTTTTATGCAGCGATGCTTTAAACATGACACGAGTGACCCAACTCACAGCCATGCATGTAAGAGTGTTTAAACATGTTTTCTTTCTGTGCATATTTGTGTTTAGGACATGAAGACGGGGCTCTGTTCTGCACAGCTTTAATCTGATGTGGTGACAATTCATGCCCTACATTGTGCTCACTGCTGCAGTCCCATGCATCAGAGATGAAGTGTGTCACTCTTTGCAGCCGATGATAACACCTCCCTCACACTCCAGGACAAAATGTATTTTTACTGGTTCCAAAACTCATAATTTGTTTGTGACGCAGCGATCGGTGGCATTCAAATAGACAAAATGAGGCTATTTCCTCCCTCCTTTGGGACTTTTTTCTCCTATCAGAATGTCCTGCCACTTAAACAAAATTAGATTTTTTTTTTTCATCATCCAGTACTTGATCATAATATTTTGTTCAGCTGGATTTGTTGTTTCTTTACATCGATGTGACTCTACCACATTGGTAAGTGCATCTCTATCTCTGCAGGCCATTTGCCTTCCCACAGTTTCTCTCGTTGAATGAGGCACTGACAGAATAAAGAAGAGCTCCTTGAGAGCAGACTCTCTTATCAGCCTCCAACATCTGGCTGAGACTGATGGGCTCTTGGAACAGCTCTTCAAATATCATTGAGTTTGAGCTGCATAATGCTTGTTTAACTGCATCCTTCCTACAATACTAATTCAGCCCCTCTCATTATGTGTCTTTCACCAGAGGAACCCATTTCTATGATTACTGAAATTAGTTCCTCAGCAGGACAGGATTGATGTGAGGCAGTACACTAAAGGCTCGGAAAAAGAGCCTGAAAGCTGAGGTGAGTCAAATGTAAGTAAAGGAAATGAAACATGGCGTGACAAGTCTCGATCATATGCTGCGAGTCAGAAAAATATTGAATTTGCAATCCGTTAAGTGTTTAGATCTTTGACATGAAAGGTAATTTTCTCTGAAACGAACGGCGTATTTGGAAGGAAATTAGTCTTGCTAAATTAAAATCCTCATTGTTGATTTAAAGTGTGGTGCCTCCATTCAAATCAGCCTATTAGTTTAAAGCTCTGCGGTAATCTGCACTAGATATCAAAATTTATTCCAACACCTGGTTCGGTGTTTTCGAGGAGGGTCTGAGCACGTGTCCTAACACGGTGATATGATCAGGATGAACCGGACAGGTTTGAACTTTTATCACATTAAATGTGATTTAAAATAATAAAAGAATGTTTTGATTGATTGAATCCAGTGATTTTTTAAAGATTGGCTTCCTTTTGTGATTTTCTCCTCCCCGCCGGTCTCCAATCTAAAAAGGCCAAATCCCTCCAGTTCTGCAGGGCCTGCTGCGTCGCCTCCCTCTGTTCATCTGGGGAGGCTGCAGGACGCCATGTGATGCCTCCAGTTCACATGGAGCCGCCAGATGCTTCTTTTGACGCGGCAGCGAGAAGCTTCTCAAAGCATGCAGCGGTTCAGAACATCTCCTGCAGATGCACATGTCCCCACACAGATGGCCTTATTAGCCAATAGGAATCACGGCTGCCGGTATGAGGAACTGGGTCCATCGATGCATTCTTACATAACCAGCTAAAAGAAAGAGTTTTAAAAGAAGTAACTGCAGTTTTAAAAAAACATAACTACATAATAAAAGCTCTCATTGAAGAGGTGAAGTTAAAGCAATAAGAACAAGGAAAATGACATTAGTTTTAATAATCTCACGGCAAATTTCAGACCCATTTCTATGGATTTCTAGACACATTGACTTCTGTTCAGCACAAAAACTGTTGATAATCAGAGCAGTGAAAAGTCCTTTATGGTTGTATTGTGGTCCAACAGGCAGAACAGTCTGCAGCAGCATCGCTCATCCAGAGGTGAATAAAGGGAATCCAGCATGCAGGGCTGAATTTTCAAAAGAGCTCTGTTGTTGCTCCTCATCTTGTCCAGGTGTCTCAGACTTTACTCTCCACAAAACTCTGATTTTATTTTAAAGTTTTCAAAAGAGAGCTTTTCTGGAAAAGTGTGTTATTGTTGGAACTTTTAATAGATGAGATCAAATTGTGTTGAATTAATGAAAGGCGACAATGCAATGCTAAATACAAGTAGCTTATTGAGCAAAACATGGAGAATCAGTGGTGATCGAGACTTCTGCACAGTGTAAAACACAGAAGCCCCTCATTGCCCTGAATAAATAAAAACATTCAAAAACTTCTGAGTTCAGTTTGTTTGGTTTTGTCTCAGTTTACTCCCCTTTGTCACCTTAAACCCCCCCCCCCCTCCACCTCCCTTCCCAGCTGTTCCTCATTCTGTTGATCACACTCAGCTGTTCCCAGATCCACCATCACTCTTTTGTTTTTTGCTGCCACATCAGCCCATTAGCCATTTAGAGTTCAGTCTATTTGCCGCCTTCTTGTCATTTTTAATCCTCTCACCTGAAATGGTCACATTGTGTGGAGGTTAAACCTAAACATGGTGGTGACAACTTGGAGGAGCTTTTGGATACAGTTGGAAATTAAATTAATAAATTTAAGGATTGGTTTGACTGCAATAAATTAACACTGAATTTAAATAAAACAAAGTTCATAATATTTGGCAATAGATCAACCATCACCAATAAGAAACTCACAATAGATCATATAGAAATTGAAAGAGTGGCTGAAATTAAATTCCTTGGTGTCCTGATTGATGAAAAATTGAGTTGGAAGAAGCATATCAAATATATCAACTCAAAAATATCAAAATCAATTTCAATACTTAACAAGGTCAAATATTTCTTAAACCAGCTATCATTATACATCTTGTACAGCTCCTTCATTCTCCCATACATGACTTATTGTGTTGAAGTCTGGGGGAGCACATACAGGACAACAATCAATTCTATATTTCTTCTTCAAAAAAAGGCCATAAGAATCATCACTAGATCATCTTACACAGAACCAACAAAGGCTCTATTTATTAAATTAAACATATTGAAATTTGAAGATCTAGTTGACTTCAAAATACTTCAGTTTATGTTCAAAATCAACAATTACCGGGCAGTATCCAAAAGCTTTTCCAATTCAGGGAGAGTAGGTTTGGTTTGAGAGGAACAGACATGTTTATGAAGCCAGCCGTACGAACTAATGCTAAGTTACATTGTGTTTCATCAAGAGGAGTCCAGTTATGGAACAATATTAGTGATGACATGAAAAAATGTCAAAACATTAAAAAGTTTAAAAAGAAGACAAAAGACTTTATATTTAAAGGTCCCATGACATCGGTTTCCATGTTTTCTGACTTATCTATCATGTTGCAACGTTGAGTTCTCACCTTAAACCTGCCAGAAAGAGCAAAAAACGGCGTCCATCTGTCTCCTAGTCCAGCCAGTGAGAAGCTCTTCCAGATTTCAGACCCAGGTTTCAAACAGTTTTTTTCACTCCAGCCCGCTATGAGGTCATAGTGATCCGGACTTGCTTATATGGTCAATTCTCCTCCCACATGCACGTTCACGACAACTGGAGCGAGGCAGTGCCGCCGCCATTGCCCATAGACCGTGTAGTGTTTAGTTTCAGTTTCGTTTCTCTTTCACGCGACGGCACTGCCCCCTGCTGCAGCAGAAGTGCCAGGCTGCCAAATAAGGAGAAACCCAGCAGAACCGGAAGGCGGCGCTTTCTTCTGATCTCTGAGTTGCTCGTTAGGAAATAATTACAGCGTATTTTGAGTTATAATGGTGCAACGCTGATCTAGAGGCATCAAAGATTACACCTGTTTAATATAAAGTGATTTAAATATGGAGTCACAGGCACTTTAAAGTTTATAAAGAAATGATTTAGACCTTTAATGGGCTATGTTTGATTTATGTATGTGTGATGTATGGGTATGTATATGCATATATATGTGTATGTATATATAAATGATAATGTTTGGCTTCTGGGTAAACCGCGGTAAACATTCAGCTTTTTGTTTTTTACACATTAATTCCCGAAAGGGCTTGGACAGTAAACAGACTAATCTTCATTTAAAGCCTTTTCTTTTTAATTCTATTTTGTTTTTATTTATTTTAATATTACTATTTTCTTTTTAAAGGGGCAGATATTAATAAGAGTTTTCCTCTTCTTTCTGTTCCTTTTCATTCTTTATGCTTATTAGCAGTTTTGTGTATTTTAGTTTTTGTTTTGTATTTTTACTGAATGAAATAATTTTTTTTTAATTTTTTTGATGGTTGTGTCCATTAGATAGTCACAAATCAGGCTTTTCTTTTTCCTTATTAAAGGGTTTTTACCAATCAAAATGTCTTTTAAGCTAATTGTGGGCTTTTTAAAAATGATGGTGTCCTGATGGTCTGGACAGAGAGAGAGGTGGATCTGAATGTCTTACAGGGGGACAACAAAAACCAGGATGAACTGAACACAAGAAAAGTGGGACAAACACCAGACCGTTTTCACAAACTATAGCTGCTCATCCAGGCTGACTTTTATGTAATAAAAGTGCATGTCTGTGTGTGTGTGTGGGGGGGGGGGCACAGGAAGTAAATGAGTAATATTTGCTGGTGAGGCTCTGAGCTACAGCCTGTGAATCATCGTTATCTTGAGACACAAAGGCAACATCTCTTCTTCTCTTCTCATCGTTTTATGATTCCTGGCCGATTAACGTTCCTTTGTGTGTTTTCAAATCAAAAAATGCATATCATTATAATTATTAGTGTTTTTTTTTTTAACATCTGTGAGGAGAGTGTAATTCCTGCAGTGGTTGAGCCTTGATAATGCAGCGCGGCCAAATTGTGACAAATAATCTGAAATCTGAACCTTATCTCAACCACTCAGGATCATTTTGGTATCAAGTAACCAGGTTTGTTTTGTGTTTTGTCCATTCTGTTTGTAGATGGAGTTTATAATTGGCTATTTTATGTTGCGTTTAAGCAAATCAGCATCACAGGTTACCTTCTTATCTCTACTGAGACGAACGTCAGCGCCTGAGTTCAGGGTGTGATGATGTGGAAAAGCTGAGAAGTCAGCAGGACTGGAGTTGCTCATTATGACTTCAGCCTCTGAAGTCAAGCAGTCAACAACTTTGACACGAAGGCTGTGGAGACCAAATGTATTTATATCTGCAGAAAGAAAGATAATGTGTGGGAACAGAATCGACCTCTATAGGACCGATAGTCAACAGCACCTTGTTCACATCTGATATAAAATATAATCTAATTCATTATTTTATTGATCTTATTTGTCAGTGTTATACAATAATATATAAGATAATTTAATTAAAAATAAATCATTAGCAGACACCTCCCTGCTGACTTCTGTTTGAACACAAAGTTCAGAACTTGTTTTTCTTTAAACTTTGTAAAGTCTTACAGTACAAAAGGCTTTAGTAGGTGATGAGTGTTGGGTGTTTGTTCTCTTTTTATACTTCATTAGACACACCTGTTAATACACCATTATCTTATCAGCCAATCACATGGCAGCATTTAGGCATCTAGACTTGATGAGGACGACCTGCTGAGGTTTAAACTGAGCATCAGAATGGAGAAGAAAGAAGATGTGACTTTGAACGCAGCATGGTTGTTGGTACCAGACCTGCTGCTCTGAGGGTTTCAGGACCTGCTGGGATTTTTACCCACGTCCACTAGGGTTTACAGAGAAAATACCCAGTGAGCAGCTGGTTTGTGGAAGGAAATGTCAACGAGTTCACTGGCCTCCAACGACCTCCACAGTCACCAGATCTCAGTCCGGTCCAGAACCTCTGGGATGTGGTGGATATTTGAATAGATTTACATTATCTTTACCTTAAAATGAATATTAATATTTGTTCATTATTATTATTATTATTCATTTACATTATAGTATAGCCTTTAGAGTACAAATGCATAAATGCTCAAAATGTCATTTTTGGTGCGGGGGTTAGTGTGTGGAGCAGAGCCTGATTCCAGCACCATGTTGAATTTCTGACATGAAGAATTAAAGCAGTTCTGAAGGAAAAGGTACCAACGAGGTATTAGGTGGACTGAATAAGAATGTTTCATTAGAGGTAACATAATAAACACATAAATATGACGGAACTGATTTTAAAGGGTTTAGTTTATAGAAACTAAAGCAGCGTGTTCTAGTTTCCTCTGATTTCAGGACCATGAACAGCTCTACTCACTGGCTTTTCCCAGTTTCCTTTCAAACACAGACAGTATTATATGATATTTGGCTTTCCATACATTCTAACGCATCCCTAAATGAAGTAAGGCTTTTTCCTTTACATTATTCTCATGTTTCTCAGTGTGAACCCTGGATGACTTGATAACCTGTCCTGAACACTTGTCCCGGTCAGAGCCCCCTGGTCCTCCTGCTGATCTCCGCCCCTGCGGAGCGACCCTCTCACTGCAGCAGCTGCCACATCTGGATGGAAGCTCCGGCCACCTGAGACTCACTGCAGCGTTTTTATTGACTCTGTCAGCGCTGGGATCTCATTCCGAGGTGTCATAATCCGGCGGGCTGAGGCTTTTTAATTTAACGTCAGATCAAGTTTGACCAACACTGGCCTGCTGCGACGGGTCCAATCAGAGTCCAGATCAGCTCCATCTTCTCCCCCACCAGCCCTCCCCTCTCCTCCTCCTCCTCTCTCTCTCCCTGATTCTCTCTGTCTCTCTTTCTTAGTTGCAAAAAAGAAAAAAGAAAAAGAACTGCTCTGCAGCTGGGCTGCACCTCAATGAATGAATTGGCGCACTGTGAGCCACCATCATCCCTCCACTGGATTTCCGTTCGCTCCCGGCTTTTCTCCAGAACATATGAATTTGCTGAGACAGACCCTTTTGAGGAGTTGAAAAGACAGGTCGGAGAAAATGGCACAGCGCGTGGTTTTCTTCTTCCTGTGGCTCTGTGAGCAGTCCATCGCAGGATTCCCTAATCAGATTAATATTGGTGAGTAGGGCTCTGTTTTAGGGGATTTATAGCTAATAAAATAAGAGGAACTGCGCCCGGAGCTTTGCGCAACTTGACTCTGTTTTAATCAGATGTTTTTTTATTTTATTTTATTTTATTTTAAATATGACATCAGATGTTTGGTTTAGAAAACAGCTCGGGTCGCGTTTTGTTGGGAGCCGTTGTGTCGGAGGAGTTCAAAGCGAGGCGCGCGGGTCCAGTCCGCTAACGCACGAGTTGTTCCCGTTCCAACACCCCCCCCCCCCCCCCCCCCCCTCTTTGTGTTGAGAGTTGTTCCTCTGTCTCACCCTGATCCCGTCCCTTACAGGGGGGCTGTTCATGCGCTCCACGGTGCAGGAGCACAGCGCCTTCAGGTTCGCTGTCCAGCTCTACAACACCAACCAGAACACCACGGAGAAACCGTTCCATCTCAACTACAACGTGGACAACCTCGAGTCCTCCAACAGCTTCTCCGTCACCCACGCATGTAAGTGTCCCTCCATGGTCAGGTCGGAGTCCCAGGACCACCAGCAGCCTGCAGCACAGTCATAGTTATTATGCCCCCTGATAGAGGCTGCAGACCTCTGAGTGCACTGAGGTTTGGGTTGAAACAGTTTAGTTTGATATAAAGGGGCAAAATGTGGTGCATAAAACATAAAAACTGCTTTTTATTTTTCTACCAGCATCCATTATGTATGCCTCCTATTATAAGATGCAGATTTGATTTGTTTTTGGTGTAAGATGTGTTTAAATGGTAAACTTCTCTGTGACGGTTGAGTTTTTTTTTTTTGAAAAACGCAGATAAAAAGAACAAAAGTGGATTCTTTAAGGTTAAACGAGGACCAGCTCTTCTTGGCACACACCGCTGTCTGACTGACTGGTGCAGCTGTGTCCTTCTAACCCCTGCATGACACGGTCAGAACAGCCCCTTGACTCCCCGTCTGCCAGAGCGCCTCAGACAGCTCCGTCCTCTGACTCCCCCTCTGTTACAGAGCATCTTCTCCAGCATTGCAGAGTCAGCTCATTAGCACTCAGCCCTCATAGCACCTCACCGTGCTGTCATTGGGTGAAAGCAGGGGAGAAGAAGAAGAAGAAGAAGGGGGGAGAAAAAAATCCATAGCTCCCCATCCAACGCCAGCAAATGAGTTGGACCTGCAGAGGAGGTGGGCTTGAGTAGTAATGGAGCTGAGGCAGAGCGTCATATCAGAGCCGACAGAGCAGCTAGTGCCCCAAACCAAGGCATCCACAAGAAACAATAAGCAAATGAGAGTGAATAAATAAAAGATAGTGCTGTGCAATTTCACGCATGTTGAAGAGGAGGGGAAGGATAAGAGAGGAAAGAGCTGATATCAGGATTTAATTAAATAACGGGGCAGACAGAGCTTCTAGTGGGAGCAGTGACCCTGTTTCATGCTGCTATTTCTAAATGTTTTCAACAAGAAAACCACTTCAGCCATGAGGTGTCGGGGTTCAGCTCTCTTATAGTCATCGTAATGTGACACGCTATTACAGATCTAAGGGGCTACCAACATGGCCAGTGCCAAAGCTGAGCTTTAAAAATCAGGGCAGCTAATGACCAATTACAGTTGTTTTATATGTATTTTTCATCAAAATGTGCTTTCCATTAATAAATATACATCAGAATTGCCTAATGGCTGCAGGAGATCAGCACCAGCCAATGGGTGGATGCTTGAATGTATAGAAGTGTGTATTTAACGGCACTTAAAAGAACTTGGAAGCCTAAAAATATACAGAAAAAAAGCATTTATGCTTCAAAATAACATAAATGTGGGCTCCAGTGAGCTAGAAGCTGCTGCTGCATCTTCATTTTGTAATAATTGGTTCAGCACGCACAGAAATGTCCACCAGCCAATTATTTAAAAAGTAGCAAATACAGGCCTATTAAATAAGTCTGTTAAAGCATCTTTCTCACCAAAATTAGCCCTCACTGTCCCATTTCTGCCTCTCTTTTAATAAACAAACCTAATGCAGTTCTGGTAACTTTTTTTTGGTAGATGTGACTCCCCGTGTGGACAAAGCTGATTGGTCTGATGTTCTGTGATTCTGCAAACCAAGCTACTTGCTGACCCGGTCTCAAAAAGATCTCAGTCCAAAACCCTAACGTAAAATCAGCAGACGCACAGGATTAGAAGCTGACGTTCCAGACAGGACAGGACACCCCAAGGGCTTCTGTTGTGTCTGTGCTCAAACGGGTCGAAGCTGAACCAATACAATGTTCATGTGGCTGAATTAGCAGCGTTTTATGTAAGATTACACACTCAGAATGCTCTAAAAGGAAGTCTAGGTGTATGATCTGAAACGTTTATCCCGAGATCATCCCGACACTCTCGTTATCTGAATCTTCAGACCTCAGACAGCTCATGCTGAGCTCACAACAGGCCAGGAGCACCTCAGAGTGCCTCTACCAACGTAGGGAACAAAACAGAGATGACGGTTATTAAATATCACTTATCTGCTGACTTACCTACCTTTAAGGCCATGCCTTTTGTGAGTGAAGACCTCCTGTGTGTTGAGTTCTACATTTGTCAGCTTTGTTGTTTGTTTTGCTAACTGTCA
Source organism: Callopanchax toddi (assembly GCA_006937965.1). Lineage (NCBI taxonomy): Eukaryota > Metazoa > Chordata > Actinopteri > Cyprinodontiformes > Nothobranchiidae > Callopanchax > Callopanchax toddi. The sequence continues at coordinate 4,163,979 of SSNR01000022.1, read as the reverse complement.
CAGTTGGTTAATGGGCGTCCAAAGGTCCTCCGTCATCACTCGGCTCCTGGGAGTGACTCAGCAGTAGCGAACGTCCTCTTTATGAGCGGTCAGGGTTTAGAGAAGTGACGTTTATGTAGGTTTGAGGGGTTGAATTCATTGCTTTATGTTGTTTTTGTAGTTTTAATTTACTTCTTCCTCTCTCTTTTTCACAAAGATTAGTTACTGTGCACCCTTTGAATATATAATTCGGTGAGCGCATGCAGAAGGCATAAATACATTACTGCTAAGCTTAGCGGTATGTCAGTAGAATTTCTTATAAGTTAGTTTAAAAGCCGTGTGCTATTAATGAAATTAGCGACTGTCAGAAAAAACAATGCGTGGCTTTAGTAATCCTCAAGGCCTGGATTTGCACCACAGCAGCATGCTCGCTTTTTTTGGTGACAAGACTGTTTCTGCTTTGATGTAACAGGAAATTGTGAAATGTGCAATTACCAGCTCAGGGTCCATAATAGCCGCTGAAACTGGGAGTGAGGTATGCTCACAGAGAGCCCAAAAGTAGTTCAAAGCAAAGGGTAGCAGTCTGAGGAAAGCAGGGCAGACAGCATTAATGTGGCTGATAGTCATGGCTTAGCCAGCTTAATGACACTGCCATCCCTTTCCACCTGTTTACCCTTCTTTTTTCTTTTTTTTTACTCGCTTTACCTGAGGCAAGAAAACATCAAACCCTCACGCCTCTCCTTGCTTTGCTATTTATGAGATTACTTGCCTTGATTCTTGTTAAAAGCAAATTTTGCACTGCTTGGCTTTTGAATCTCATCTCACTTTTCCTCATTCCTCATTCTGTCATTAAGCTAATGGTCTGTGTCTGCCAGCCTCTTTACATCTGCCTTCCCTCTTATATTGAATCCTCCAGGTCTTTAAACTCTGGCGAAAGCACATGCTTCCATGGCCACTCTGTTCCTAAAACATTTCTCACCGTTCCCGTCTGTGGACAAAACCATATCTCATTTAACAAATTCTGATGAAAATTCATCTGTTTCCCTCCATTTCTATGAGCTAACTGGATGCTAGCTCTGAGCTACTAAAACAAAAGAAAAAAGTCTGTACATCTGTTAAAATGTTGTTGGTAAAAGATAAAAAAGTTAAGAAAGTTTTGAGTTTATTGATTAATGAAGGCAACTAAGGCAATGTCAAGCTGGTTGCTAGGCAACAGCAGAATAAAGGAATGAAACAAGGAAATATAGAAGCAACTTTGCAAAATGTATGTGAAAACTTAATATGGTCAATTGTTCTAAAAGTCTGTGAAGACTGAAACATTAGCTGCACAGTAAGATATGAAAAGAGGTGAATACTAATTTGGCAACATGACAGATCTAGGTTGTGATACACCTTAAAGCTATATTAGCATTAGCTTGTCCCACAAGTAGTTTAGCTCCACTTAGCTAAAGTCATTGCTAATAAAGTTGTAGCTGTGACGTTAGCATGGCTGAAACTGTTAGTTGTAGGCTAAATGAGTTTTAGCTAGGACATCAGAATGGTTAAATTGCAGTTAGCTTTGCTAAGCTAACAAAGACTAGCTTAACTTTTAATTCGTTTTTTGTTGTTGACAGAATTAAACTCTTGTAGTATAAGTTAGCTTTTTACTAGCTTGGTTCCTAAGCAATCACCTTGTTTTTGTTCATACTTAGAGCACATTAATGTGTATTTTCATTCTAAACTAAATACATTAACTGAATGTTTTCATATGTGGTAACAAAGTTTGTGCTGCTTTGAACTGACTCTGTAAAAAGTTAATATTTATATTCTAGCAAACATTCAAAGTCTGAAAAAAAACTAATGTTTTTTAATTAGTAATGTTAATATTATTTATACTTCACTAATGAACTTACTACTTTTTACTTATATTCTTTAGTTAATTCTCCTTTATCCAGTTTTTAGTTGGCATCAAGCTGTCTACATGGTTATAAGGATTCAATAAGGAGAATGTGCTGGGATGATTGCTGATAATGAAGTAACCTGGTAAAATAGGCCTTATATGTTGCACATATTGCAAAAAGTTCTCTGAAAATTCTATTGAATCCTAGTGAAAGCCTCATTAAACCCAATTATAGGGTCATGACTATATCATAATGATCTTACTCAGCAGGCAGATATACCTTAAGGTAAAAATCACCTTGTTTTTGTTAAACTGAGCAAAGCTGCAGCAGCTATTGTGACCTACTGTCTGAAACCCTCTGTTCCACATCCTGTCTCTTTACATTATTCCCTACTTAAAGCATCCAGCGACTCTGATTGGACAGTGGATTAGTCAAATAATGTGGGGTTCTCACCATTCTTTGTTTCAGGCCACTAGATGAGCGTTATGCAAATGTTGTTCATTGTGATGTAGATAAGTCATGAAAAAGAGAAAATCCTGGACAAACAAGGGATTTCAGGCAATTCAGAAACTATCTGGAGTCTCTGAGTGAGAGAATACCTCTGGAGTCATTCAAACTCAAAATAAACAACACGCCTTGTGTAATTGGACCCCTACAGATGCTCATATTTATATGTATGTAGAATAGTAATGTAATTGGTTTGGGTAATCATAAACATTGAGCACAAGCACACACACACACACACACGGTGGCATGCTTTTTTACGAGGTGTGCCTACAACAGCAATTGAGCAACATTTGTCTGCTCATAAACTTGAGCTTTCTCTGTGGTCTACTTGCAGGCTTGCATTTGCTCTTTGTTTCTCCAGCTGACCTTCCTTGCTAGTTGAAGCAATCTGAGTAAAGAAGTCTGATCATACTACCAGAAATAAGCTGCTACTGAAAGACCCAGCACCTGTCAGAAATCTGTACTGACCTTTACGCCACTCAGAGTGTGACGGCTCTCCGCGTGCAGCTCAGAAACACCAACCGTCCCTTTACAGCAGCAGCCCACACAGTGACAGAGCACATGTGGCAAAAAGCATATGCTGCGAAGCACAGCTCCAAGGATCCTTACGGTGTATTGTTGAGTTTTAGCGTTTTGTGTTGTTGGTGTGGTCTTGTGTGAATAGATTGGAAAGAAAGCGACAAGGAGACCTGGGTGTGTTTTTGTACAGCGTGGCCTGGAAGCGCTGACAGAGACAAGCTGTGGTCAGGAGAGGCTCCTCAGGTGATTGTTGTGGTGCCACAGTTCTTGTTGTTGCAGGCTGTAACTCAGCTCCAAAGGTGTGACGAGGGAAACGTGGCCAAGGAAAGAGGAACGAGGAGGAGGGGGGGTGGCGGTGATTGGTGTGAAAGTAGAAACGAAAAGCAGGAAAGAGAATTACATTTAGTATTTTGTAAGGGTTCTTGGAGTCTGTGTTTGTGTGAGCACAGACCACACGTTAGAGAGAGAGATTTCTTCAGGCTATGGGGGGTTGTGCCATCATAGTCCAGCTGCGTTGGGAGGCACAGATGGAGGGATTTTTTTATGGGTGTACAGATATGTGCTAGTGCACACGAGTGTGTGTACAAATGTGAGCGTCACAAGTCCCTGCTCCTGATTAAGTCCAGAATTAAAGGTTATAACATGTTTTTCTTTGAATATTACCTCAGAGAAGCAGCTGGAAGCGGACTGACCACATGGTTTTGGAAGCACAGCTACAGTGATGTGCGCTCCATCCCTCCTCAGTAATGTACGGCAGTGATTTTGAGGACAGCAGGCCAGGCGGTCTCAGAGGCCTGCTGAGACGCCTCCATGTGGGTCTCTGTTAGATGAGTGGAGCAGAAACAGACTGGGTTGGGGTTACCTGCTCTGGGAGCTGAAACACCTAATAGAGAAGCACAATGTCAGCAGATAGAGAGAGAACAGGATCACCTACAGACAGGATGTCCTCATCAGATACACTCAGCCGTTTCACTCAGGGACTTTTACTGAGTTAGCAAAATTATTCATTTTGTTAGTAATAGTTAAAAATTTTAGTTCTCTAACAAGAGTCTCCAAAGTGAGGCACATGAAAAGTAGAGTTTTGTCCCAACAGCATAAACTGTTAATTAGTCACGTTTATGTTCTGATTATTACTAATGTGAGGTCTAAAATTAATTCATCTTGCCTCACTGCCTTCCGCTTATCCAGATCCACGTCCCCAGCAGTGAAGCCCAGTTTGTCCTCGCCTTAGTCACTCTCACCAGCTCATCCAGTGATCCTCAAGGTGGACAGCCTAGAGATATAATTCATCTAGCATGTCCTGGGTCAGCTGAGGGTCCTCCTGCCAGCAGGACGTGCCTGAGGCTCGTCTCCCCCCAGTAGGTGTCCAGGAGGCGTCCTGACCAGATGCCTGAACCACCTCAGCTGGCTCATCTCGACGTGGAGGAGTCCCTCTTGCATGTCCAAGCTCCTCACCCTGTGATACTTAAACCCCTGCACTTGAGGGAGAACCTCACCCCGACCCTGAGTTATCAATCCACCCTGTTACACTTTAGAACCATGGTCTCAGGTTGGGAAGTGCTAATCCTCATCTCAACCATTTCACACTTGGCTTCCAACCTCCCCAACAAGAGCTGAAGGTTATAATTTGATGAAGCTAGGAGGACCACACCATCTGAAAAACTCAAAAACTACAGTGCTGCTCCTCAGGCCGAGATTCGACTGGACTCTCCTCTCCAGTGTCCTGGAGTAGACCTTTCCCAAAGGGCTGAGGAATGTGATCCCTCTATAGTTGGAACTCTTATTTTACAAATGGGGACCATCTGCCACTCTACATGCACAGGCCTCAATGAGACGACTACACAATGTTTAGAGACGTGTCAGCCAAGACAGTCCTACAACCTCCATCCTTTTTATGTTTCATATCTGCAAAGCTTTCCTGATTTTCTAAAATATTTTGCTCTTTTCATTAACATGTCAAAACTTTGGCTTGACAATTTTAATAATAAAGCACTAGTTTAGATTTTTAAAGTGAGGTTGTGTGTCAAATAATATCAATAATATCATAGTTGTAGCTCTTTTAGCCTGAGTTGGGATAAATAGAGATTTTTAGGCAAGCTAACAGCTAGTCCGAGAGGAGCCACGGCCAAAGTGGATTACTGCTGTTAAAACAAATTTAATCTGACAAAATAAAATGAAACAGCTCATGCAAACACTATTTAATTTTATAAAACCTTCACAGAGCCATCCATGTCATACTACATGGTTATTTACATAATGCTCTGTGGTTATTTACAGGTGTAAATAGTAGCAGCTGCTGCTAACGGTAGCATTCCCAGTGCAGCCTAGCTGGGGCACTTCCAGGAAGAATATTTCTGCCTAAATAAATGTGCAATTCAAAAATTATAAATATGTAATAAAAGTTTTTTTAAAAGTAATAACATAAACTACAACACATGTTTAATATTAGACTGGTTAAAAGTAGAAATCCACTGTTTTCTTAGACTTGTTTGGACTAGATCACCAAGAAATTAGATTCCAATCAGAAATGTTAGTGACAGCAAGCTCCACTGTTCATTTCTGCTATAAATAACCATGCAGTGTGACGTTTATAGTGACATCATATTCTACTGAGGAGCTATCCTGTTAGCTCATCTTTCTGGTCAGATCACCATTTCTCCAAACGGAGGTTGTTTACACAGCTATCTTTAACAGGTAAAATGTTAATAGTTCATAACCTTCCCAAAAAAAATCTGAGCTATTCCTTTAATTAGCAGCATTACCTCACATCTTGCTGAAATGTCTCAAATAAATGAAGCTAAATTGGCTTCATTTTCCTTAAAGTCTTGCTGGCGTTATTATAAGCATGCTTCCAGCATGTTGTGGTCACATGAGGCCAACATATTTTCCTACAACACATAAAAGACTGGACAGATTCCAAGATCAAACCTCCTAAGGGAACATTATTTTTCTTGACCTAATTTACTGGCCACAAGACGCCCTCTGTTGCGTCTTATTATTATTTTTTAAGTCAGACATATCTGTGGAAGTAATGAGATTCAAAATATAAAACGCCATGCACACAGCAAGGCAGGTTCAACACAATGAATTTTTAATCAGAATATCAAAGATCCTTTTAAAACCCTCCGTAGGAGAAGCGCTGCTGTCGGGGGGGTTATTTGTCTTGGACCCGGAGATGCTGGCAGATGTGTGGCAAAACAACAGTTTTCCTTCTGTGCTACTTTGATGGCTTCAAATCTGCGCGCGTCTGACAAACACTGCACATGTGGTCATATTGAGCCGCTGTGATGACAGATTTTTGATTTGAGAGATGCAAACATCACATCCTTTGCTTTGGTACTTTTTCAAAAAGATTTCTCTACGCTTGACAGTTAGCAGACTTTTAGAATATGCTCAGCGTCTGTACATTTACTCTTGATTTTTTTTTGTTTTGTTTTTGGACGAATATCATAAATTGCATGTGAGATTAAGAGGGATTAAACAGGGAAATAATGAGGAATTGTTCTGGTAACTTGGACATGTCTGGTATAAAAAGTCAGTGCGCTACATTTTTGGCAAATATATGAAAGCCTGAGGAAGTAGTTTTGATACATCTCACCTGCACAAAAGCTATTTCCCCCCACAGCTAAGTCTCTAGTCCCACCTAAAGACTCTAACGTATGGAACATTCATGCATATGTGAGTTAAAGATCAAACTCCTGTGCTTTTTTGTGTGTTTTTTTGGACACGACAGCCCATCTATGCTCCGTACATCTGCACAATAATAGGCCGGGTTCTGAACTATAAGTCAACAATGACAGGCTAAGTCTGTGTTCCCTTATTGAAGATGGTATCAACGCAGCCCTGTGATGAACACGAGGAGCTGGCCGACTATATGAAAAAGCAGCGATAAACACTACGAGGGACCACACGGGAGGAGAGGCACCAAATCTTAGCGATGCATTAAACCCCGTTTTTGCTGCTGTTCTCCTGTGCAAAGAAAAAGCTGCTTCTGATAAGAGAGAACTGCTACTTGTTGTGCATTTAAAGTAAAGTGAACGGGGGCCAAGCTGCTTTTTTTAAACTATTCATCTCCTGCCAGCGGTCCGGCTCTGTGTGATGGCTGCTTTCCATTTTGTTTTCTCAGCGAGCAAAACCTCTCAAGGAGAGTGGGTTATGTTGTTTGTGGCAGAGATTATTTTTTATTTCCAAATGTCATTTACCCTCATGCACCGGTTTTCAAAAGGCATAGAAGGAGGAGGTGGAAGGAGAAGAAAAGAAGAGCGTTTTCAAAGCTCGACTCGTGTCAAGGCCTTTAACTCTGCAGTCAGCGTTTTTAACTTTTACGCCGCTATTCTCTTTAAAAAATATATTTTCTTCCTTTCTTTGTGCATTCTCCTCTCCACAAAGCTCATCATGTCTATGTTCAGTCACACTCAGCTAGCTATTGGCCACTCCACTGCAACTCTGTAATCCTCTGCACGAGCCAGATCCTCATCGGAGGTTGCTGCATTCCTCTGACTCTCCAAAAATCTCTTAAAAAAAGAAAAAACTCAACATGGTCCTTCTTAATGGAAGCTGCAGACTGCATCATCCCATTCAAGGTCAAAAGATCCCAAATATCCCTCCTTTAAAAAGAGCAGCCTAATCATCCTGAGCTATAAGCAGTGAATCGATCTGATTTGTTTCGCCTCTCTATGTGTGCGGCGGTTGTATATTTTCCCGAGACTGTCAAAAAAACCGAAGCGGCTGTGTTGTGCTGAATACAAAACACCAACTGGGAGTGTCACGATGTAGTTCTTCAACTTGTAAATATTGGATCACAGTGCGCCGGGGCTCCCAGCTTGCAGCTCTCCATCTGCCGACGGAGCAGATTGATCTGCACGTTCCTGGCCTGCTTCAAAAGAGGCAGTCGCTACGGCGAAGCCCTGCCAAAGCGGCGTGTCTGTGCAGAAACAAGGGCTCCATCATAAGTGATTGCTTGTGACAGTTCACAGTCGCCGGGCCACTGAAGCATCATAACCTTGTGAAACTAGTGGATGGGCACTCTAGCATACAGGCAAAGGAGCAGAGGAGAGAAGAAAAAAAATATTAACATATTCCTCCTAGTGATATAAAGATGCAAATCAGACACGCCGGTACAAGAACAGCCCCTGTTGTTAATACTGAACACATCTTATATAATGAAAGACACAAGGCGGGCCGACACCCCTGTAGATAAGGTGATTTTATGCAATTACTGCCACCATGGCTGCAGCTGAAAAACAAGGCCTTGACGGTGTCAGAGAGGGGGTCTGTTGATGTGATGGAGCAAACCGCTAATGACAGTGAAACAGAAATATCTTCTGGCAAGGCTGAGCAGCAAAATCCGAGCCTCCCAAATCACTTTAGTTGGGTTTGTCACCACAACCAAGACGATTTCAGATTGTTCACTGGCTCACGTCGAACGCAGGAATTTAATCAATTCTGCGTGAATGCTGTGAGGAGTGGGACGGTAACCGAACAGCCGTGAGTAACGTGCTTAGAGCAGGTCGTAGGGGGCCGCGGAACGCCGCCGCTGCTTGGACGGACCCGTCCGTCGCCGTCCGTCAGTTTATTTGAAGATGATGCGCGTGAGTGTGTTCTTGCTTTACATGTTGCTTACTGCTGCTCTCCTGTCCTTAGTGCTCACTGTCCCCATGAGGGAAAATTAAGCGAACATGATGTGCTCTTTCAACCATTACCCCTCCTCTGTTTCTTCCTCTAATGGTTAATTCGGAGAGAGTGCTGTTGTGTGGCTTTTGCCATTTCACACATGGCTACCTAAAACCTGTGGGCGGTTGCTCTCGGGCCACTGTCCATGTTTGTGTGTCCATGCATGACTGTTGCGATGAAATATTGAAGCGGTCTTATCGTTCTACGATCAACCGCCGAGTGGCCGTCTGCTCTATTCTTGTCGCTTAATTTTATTTTTCTGCCCTTCTTTATCTCGGTATTGTGGCTTCATTTTCCATTGCATGGTGTTCAGATCAGGAAGGCAAACCTCATCTGGACCCGTGACAGAAATAATACATCGCAGCTGCTGAAAGAAAAGGCCATTTGAAAAGAATTCATTCGTACGGCCTCAGCAGAAAGATGTCAGTGCCCTCTGCAACCCCGACGGTGCTGGAATATGACGAGAAACGACACAAATGAGTTCAATGGCTTAGCGGCGTTAGTAAAAAATGGGAGTAGTTGAAGAGAGGGGCGCAGCGTTAAGATGAAGAGATCAAGTGATCAGTGCTTGTGATTGCACTTGTGACGTGGACTGGATTTCAAGCATTATGTGTCTTCTGTGTTTAACGTCAGTGTCCAGAAAATACGGTCGAAGATGTTAAACTCTCCTTTCTGTAGAAAACACGCACTGGCAGCTAGTTTCAAACTAGAACATTGTAGAAGATATTTTGAAATGTGCTACTGCAGCTAGTGACCAAAAATCCAACATCAGCAGAGTTTCTTTTATAAATGCAAAAAAGCAACTTACTAAGCTTACTTAAACTTACAAAAGGCCTCCGTTATGATGTTTAAAGACGTATAAAAGAACCAGGACTGACAGAAATGTTAAAGCTGCTATCAGTGGCTCATTGGTGGCAAATACAGGAACTGTCTCATCATTAAACATGTCAATTTTAATGCATCTACAGTGCTTTATGTAGGATAAATAACTAGTTCAAAAGATTCATCACTTTAGACTAGAATGTTGACAGACAGACATTTTGACCTGCAAGACCTGGGGAGGGACAGGTGTGTTCATGAGGGCTGCATTCCACTTCACAGGTAGGAATACAGGTCGTTCTGTAAGGAATGCATGAACAGAATTTCATTAAGTGGAATGCAGCCCGCATCACTGTGTCTCCCCTGCTCTTTCAAGGCAAAATGTCTGCAGTTCTTTGGGAGCCTACTGGAGTTTAGCGGGGCACACTGCCCATTCTGGTGGGATCTGAGAGAACACCGAAGGACCTACAGCAGTGACACGCAAACACCTGGTTAAAGATGGTCAAAACTACCAACCCAGGGGTCGCGTCAATGGAATGTTTTATGTCATTGACCTTTTTAAAAAAAATAAAAATGGTGATGGAAAATTCTGCAATTCACGCCCCTGACCACTTAGTGGTGAGTGAGCAGATTCATTCTTGAAAACCTCACTGGCTTCACTTGAATACAAATATCACAGCAGCTGCGTTTCTCAAAGTTTCTTCAAAAACCTCAATAACTGCGATGATGTTGATAAAAGAGGTGGTAAAAGAGGGACCGGTGTAGTGGAGCGTGAAGGAATTTGAGATGTGTGATTACACATAAGCAGGTCCCTGTGTCCGCTCTACACAAACCAGGAAGGAAATGTGAGTCAACAGCAGGTGAGCTGGTAAGACTTTAAAATCAACCATTTAATCTACTTATGCAGGGGTGCACATCATTTTTTCAGTGAGATACTCTAGGGCAGTGGTTCCCAAACTTTTCCTTCTGGAGCCCCCTTGATCTTTATTTTTCTGTGTGCACCCCCCCCCCCCCCCCCCCC
>SSNR01000022.1:4130112-4153571 GCA_006937965.1 Callopanchax toddi | reverse complement strand
CCCCCCCCCCCCCCCCACACACACACACACACTCTCTCACTCTCTCTCTCTCTCTCTCTCTCTCAACAGACAAATCTCATTTTCAAACTCCATTACAGTTTATTTTACATCTCAAACCTTCCTGAATATTTGAAAAAAATAAAAGTAGCTGCATTAGACTACAGGTTGCAATAAAATAAATGTCAAGCTTTTTAAAGACAAAAACTAACCACTTTACAGCTCAATATAAACTTCAAAAAATGCCTCAGAGCAAAAATGGCTTTCTAAAACGTAAAAAACTTCCTGAGAAAATAAAAATGAAAGGATTATAGATACATATAAGAAGATTTTTATTCTCTCATCTTTTCACTGACTGGTGTGAACCTGCTTGTTGCTGCAGATCTTTGTGTTTTTGTCTTAGCCCTGTCAAAAACCTGTCCATAGGCCCGTTTCCACTATCAGAACTTCAGAGTAATTTTACCGGAACTTTGTGGTGCGCGAGTGTTTCCACTTCATCGGGCCGTTTCAAGAGGGCCGTCTTCAGGGCCATCTCAGGGACCAACAGAGTCTCTGATCAGGGGCAGGTACTCGGATCGGCCCGATAGACTCGCTGAGTGGGGAATGTGGTTAACTCGTGCTGATTGGTTGTGGGATGAAGGGAAATGATCAAAGCAGACCGAACCGAAGTAAATTACCTGTGTCTTGTTGTCGGAGCTTGTGTCTTCGAGGTTGGATTAGTTCGCCATCAAGTATACTCGTCCTTCTGTTCAGCACTCCCATCACAACCATCGCTTCTTTGTCCATTGTTGATCTATTTATTATTCTCCACTTCCTTGTCTGTTGGCGCCTTTACGCTTGTCAGTGACGTCGATGCTGACGTCTCACAAAAGTTCCAGAAAGGTGGGGGCTGTAATGGAGACACGAGCGCTGAGCGAAGTGAGCCAGCTGATTGTCCCGGTCAATTTCGCCCTCTAGGATTTACCCTGAAGTTCAGATAGTGGAAACGTGGCTCATGATGCTAGTAGTGTCTTAGCATTTAACTTTTTTGCAAGTACGCCGTAGGGGGCACACCCCCCAGTGTGGAAACCACTGTTCGAGTGAGTATCAGGCGTGGATTTTTGGTGCTCATCCATTGAATTTCATGTTTGTGTATGTGTGTGTGTGTGTGCGCACTGTGACCCAACCCGTTGGTTCTGGTTGGGTAATAACTAACCTAATTGTTCTGCCTGAGTCAGTTCAAAGACAGAGAGAAAGGAAAAACTTGTCCTACTTTTTTTTTAAACGTCGGGTTTGAACTGAGTGTTGCCTGTGATGACGTCGAGCCGGATACAGGCTCGTTTCGTGTTCAGGTTTGATTTTTGGGCCTGTTGAGAACTCTAAAAATAAAACTTAATGGGGCTGTAGTGATTGATTCCACTATATATACTGTATAAAATTAAGAAGTGATTTTAAAAATAGAATTTGACCGGATTTTTTTAACCTAACGGTCAAAATGACGGACAACGAAAAGTCTAACACAACCTCTGTGCCGACCTTTTAAAAAATGTATGAAAATTACGTTTTCTGGGGCTAAGAAGAGTTTGTTAACATTTTGTAAAGTTCAAAAAGGCTTGACGCCACTTAAAATCTAACTTCCCTGTTTAAACTTTGATTGGTGCTTCTACTGAAGTCTGATTAGGTTAGAAAGCTCCAAAGAAGGTTTGTTTTTGTCTTTGTGTTTGTGGAACTTGTTCAGTGGTTTTGCCAACTTTGTCCAATGAACACTATTCTAACCAAGCTGCACATTTTGATGTATTGGTTGTGGGTTTCTGCAAAGCTGCAAGAAGTTAAGCTAATTAAAGATTAACGTGTGAACAGTCATGTGATCGTTTGTCATAGAAACGTAGAGTTTGTTTGCAAAAACAGAAACTATACGTGAAATAAAATCATGTGACAGGTAGACATTAGTTATCTTGCTCCCTAAGCATACCGACAGTCTGACAAAGAGTCAGCACACAGAAAACATGAACTCGTCTCAAATGGTAACCAGACATATTTAGTGCTTCTGTCTGAAAACGATCCTGAACTATAACTCATCCCTGAGTTGACTGATGAAGGCTGCAGCCTCGTTACAGCGCGAATGAGCAGTAAGAGAAAATAGAGGTTTCCACCAACTAGCGTGATGTCTTGAATGTTGGTCTTTCTTTACTTTTTCAGTGAATTCTTCCTGCCAGTTGTAGTGTTTATCCTGCCACAAGCACCGTCCCTAAGCTGTAAGGGGATAGACTTTGTGTCATTTATGCATAAAGAAGCTTAGATTTGAAATTGTTCTCAAGTGGCCCAAGTTTATGAAAAGTCAGTGAACATTTCACTTCCAATTTCAGGGGTTTGTTTCTAAGAAAAGCTGTTGAGCCCTGGGACACCCTGAGTGAAATATTGACGAGTAATGAATACTCTTGTTGCATGAGACGACTTCAGAAGTTGTTTAGCAGTCGTGGTATTCTTTTACTCAAAGTCTACGTTGAGTTCTACAAACACGTGAATTTGCATATCCCCAAATACTGTATAAAGCCAACGTCCCCGGAAGACCTTTGTGTTGTGTTTTGTATCCTAAGCCGTCAGTTTTATTGGTACTCCTACAGATCTCAGCGGTCTACGACTGCACAGCTGCATTACTAAAAATAGATCCAATAGTTCAGCAAAGCGAGTCAGTTCATGTACATGTTGGCAGAAAGCAGCCCGAGTTGGACAAGCACATCTGAAACATAAAACGACGAAGAATGGTGAAGATTGTGTATTTAGAAAACAACCTCTGAGCTCAAAAAGCTGATTTCTTTCTTTAAAATTTGACTTTTTTTTTTTTTACTTATTACCAGATACAGAAAAAAAGCAATATAATATTTTAAATGAGGAAAGAAAGAGATTAATGGAAAGGGATTGCAAATATATTAACCCGAACTAACCTTTATTTTACAAAACATCACTATCAACACACCTCACTGCATTTACAACAGGTCTGGCCCTCCATAATAATGAAGTCATCACATTAAAATTTAATAAAAGTTATAATAATAAAAAACTGGCTATTCTAGGAATCTAATAGAAAATATAAATCAATTTTCTTTCTAATTCAACATTCAGTTCACATGATAAGACCAATATGAAAAACAGATTTTATAAAATATATAGAAATAAGTTAGATAGGAGAAACCTTTAGATCTCAGGTGTTTAATCATGAGTTGTCTTATCTTTTCTAATAATTTGAGGCTGAATGCTTCAGTTGTGGTGTGAGTTAGTGGAGGTCTGAATGAACTTATTTTTAATTCATCTGATTTTTTCTGCCTGGAACACAACTGCTCAAAGAAAAAAAGACGAAGCAGGGAGACGGCAGATTAAAGTAGAAACGATGGGGGAAAGTCAAAATGTCCAGAAATTTGTTGATTATTTCCAGGTTATTTAATCAGGTGGGGAATGAAATAAGAATAAAGTCAATAATTGTGTTTTTATGTTAAAATGGAAATAAAAAATTAAGCCAGCAATGGAACAAAAACCTACAGTACCCATAATGCCTTGGATTAATAAACTACATTGACTTTGTGATTATAGAATAGCTATATTCATGTAGCGCATGCATTGTGACTTATCTTTGAGCAAAAGCCTATGAATTTTGACCAGTTTAGACTGCAGTAGGAAAAATTATTTACATTTTAATTGGTTAAAAACACACTATGTAACTTTGTCATATTTTAAAATATTTTTCTTGAGCCAGTATGTGCTAATATGACCCTTTACAGGGTTAATGATAAGTAACTCAGCCCATCTGCTGCTTGTGTCCAGAATACCACGTTTGCAACTTCTGAGTCTCTGGTCAGGAGCACTGAAGTCTCATAAAGTCACGTATCTCGTGAGTTAGGAAAACTCAATGTGATGCTAGCTCTGGAGTGTTTTAGCTCATGATTTCTGCTTTTTTTCTGATCTCCCCCTGCTTGAACACAGCTGATTTCTTTGACTGAGTGACGAACGGCTCCAGTAGAAAGCAATGAAGGCTGAGGAGACGTTTCAACAGTTAGATTTAGGTGTTTCTGAGCAAAGACAATGCTAACGTTTTTACGACAGTGACTTAAAACTTTTCTTTGCTGGAGTTGCTCCGGGTGAGAGGCGGAGGGCTGGGGTGGGCTTTCTGTTAGCCCCAAGACTCTCTGCCTGTATGTTGGGGTTTTCTCCGAGGGATGAAAGGGCAGCTTCCCTGCGCCTTCGGGTTGGGGAACGGGTCCTGACTGTTGTTTGTGCTTATGCTCCAAATAGCAGCTCAGAGTACCCACCCTTTTTGGAGTCCCTGGGACGAGTGCTGGATAGCGCTCCTACTGGGGACTCCATAGTCCTGCTGGGAGACTTCAATGCTCACGTGGGCAATGACAGCGTGACCTGGAGGGGCGTGATTGGGAGGAACGGCCCGCCCAATCTGAACTCGAGTGGTGTTCTGTTTTTGGACTTCTGTGCAAGTCGCAGTTTGGCCATAACGAACACCATGTTCGAACATAAGGATGCCCATCGGTACACCTGGTACCAGGGCAGCCTAGGTTACAGGTCGATGATTGACTTTATAGTTGTATCATCTGACCTGAGACCGTATGTTTTGGACACTCGAGTGAAGAGAGGAGCGGAGCTGTCAACTGATCACCACCTGGTGGTGAGTTGGATCAGGTGGCAGGGGAAGATGCTACGCAGACCTGGTAGACCCAAACGTATAGTGAGGGTCTGCTGGGAACGCCTGGCAGAAGAGCCTGTCAAGATGGTCTTCAACTCCCACCTCCGGCAGAGCTTCGACCGCGTCCCGAGAGCAGTGGGGGACATTGAGTCCGAATGGGCCTTGTTCCGCTCTGCGATTGTTGAGGTGGCTGTTGCTAGCTGTGGTCGCAAGGTAGCCGGTGCCAGTCGTGGCGGTAACCCCCGTACCCGCTGGTGGACACCAGAGGTTAGGGGAGCCGTCAGGCTGAAGAAGGAGGCCTACAGGGCGTGGCTGGTCTGTGGGTCTCCAGAGGCAGCAGATAGGTATCGGAGGGCCAAGCGGAGTGCAGCAGTGGCAGTTTCCGAGGCAAAATCTCGGGCGTGGGAGGAGTTTGGTGAGACCATGGAGAAAGACTATCGGTCGGCTCCAAAAAGGTTCTGGCAAACCATCTGGCGCCTCAGGGGAGGAAGGCAGCAACTCGCTCACACTGTTTACAGTGGGGACGGGGAGCTGCTGACGTCAACTGGGGCTATAGTCGGGCGGTGGAAGGAATACTTTGAGGAGCTCCTCAATCCCACCAACACACATTCCTATGAGGAACCAGAGCTGGGAGAACTGGGGACGGACTGTCCAATCTCTGGGGCGGAAGTCGCTGAGGTAGTCAAAAAACTACGCAGTGGCGGAGCCCCGGGGGTGGATGAGATCCGACCTGGGTATCTCAAGGCTATGGATGTTGTAGGACTGTCGTGGTTGACACGTCTCTGCAACATTGCGTGGTCATCGGGGGCAGTCCCTCTTGAGTGGCAGACCGGGGTGGTGGTTCCCATTTTTAAGAAGGGGGACCAGAGGGTGTGTTCCAACTATAGGGGGATCACACTCCTCAGCCTCCCTGGAAAGGTCTACTCCAGGGTACTGGAGAGGAGGGTCCGGTCGATAGTTGAATCTCAGATTGAAGAGGAGCAATGTGGTTTTCGTCCTGGTCGTGGAACTGTGGACCAGCTCTTTACCCTCGCTAGGGTGATGGAGGGGTCATGGGAGTTTGCCCAACCAATCCACATGTGTTTTGTGGATTTGGAGAAGGCTTATGACCGTGTCCCCAGGGACACCCTGTGGGGGGCGCTCCAGGAGTACGGGGTGGATGGTCTTTTGTTAAGGGCCATTCAGTCCCTGTACCAGAGGAGTGTGAGTCTGGTCCGCATAGCCGGCAGTAAGTCGGACCTGTTCCCAGTGAGGGTTGGACTCCGCCAGGGCTGCCCTTTGTCACCGGTCCTGTTCATAACCTTTATGGACAGGATTTCTAGGCGCAGCCGTGGTGTGGAGGGTGTCGAGTTTGGTGACAGGAGAATCTCGTCTCTGCTTTTTGCGGATGATGTGGTCCTCCTAGCTTCATCAGGCTCTGACCTACAGCTCTTGCTGGGGAGGTTCGCAGCTGAGTGTGAAGCGGCTGGGATGAGGATCAGCACCTCCAAGTCTGAGGCCATGGTTCTTGGTCGGAAAAGGGTGGCTTGCCAACTCCAGGTCGGGAGAGAGGTCCTGCCTCAAGTGGAGGAGTTCAAGTATCTCGGGGTCTTGTTCACGAGTGAGGGAAGGAGGGAGCGGGAGATCGACAGGCGGATTGGGGCAGCGTCTGCAGTGATGCGGACGCTGAACCGGTCTGTTGTGGTGAAGAGGGAGCTGAGCCTGAGCATGAGGGGAGTTCTTTAGATGCTGCTGCAGTAGGAAACACCATACCTCTCTCTTAATACAAGATCTTATTGTTTATCATTTACTCAGCAAAACCCAGAAACCTCAATATAACAATAATGAAAACAAACAAATACTCCCAGATTCAGGAGAACAGGGTTACTTGGCTTCTCTTGAAATGGTCTACTTTTGACTTTCTCTCTGTACATTTGGACCTTTTCTGAACATTTTAACTTCCTGTTTTTTTCTTCTTCTTTTGATCAACATTAATACACCACTGGACAACAAGGGCAGAAATGAATATTACAACAATAAAGCACCTTAACTTAACTAGTGCTAACGAACCAGAGGATTACTAAAGCCTGCTGCTGCCACGCCATCAAAGTTACAAAGTTGAGTGATAAATAGTGAAAACTGAGTAGGAAAACAAGTAGATCCATAGCAGACGGTTCCTTTCCGTGCCTAAAACCTGTTTTTATGAATTGACTGGAATCACAGGTACAATTTGGCAAAAGACCAAATGAACCTGAACCCATCCACTGGCCCTTAGTCCACTAGACCCCATGCTCGTTCCCATTTCATTCTTCATTCTCTTTACTTCTTCTACATTCATCTGGAAGGAAGAGCACACTCGATGCCTGCAGTGGTGATTGGGAGGATTAGTGGTGTGTGAGAGACTTTGTCACTAGCTTTCTGGGAAATCCAATTACAGAATATCATAAGCCTTACATGTTTCATACTCTGCTGAATCCTTCTTAAAAATGCACATTGCCAAACGCAAAAGGTCAGTGTTTAGCCGCTGTCCTCGCGTGTACTTATAGGAGATGAGGTAAGAGGAGGGATCAATGGTGAAAGGATAAGGCAGGTCCTATAGTGCCTCTTTTCCCTCTGCATTGCAGCAAACGGTGGAGTGCGTGAGCCTGTTGAAGAAGAGGTTGTTATTTGCACGACGTAATGGGATCGGATCTCGGTATATGTCAGCTGAGGTGGAGCGAGGGCCAAAGGGGTTAGGTTTGTTATCTGGTCATGGAGATAGTCCTTAATTGCATGTGTCAAGGAGATGACTTGCGTGGAGGGGCGTGCAAAGTGGGGTTTTGCTTGCATCAGTCAAATCAAACTGATTATAGCCAAAGTTATTCAGCAACTCACGCAGTCTGACTCCCAAATATTTATCTGAACTTTTGGATTGGCTGATGTAATAAATGTTTGAGCAGCATCCTTGTTCAAACATCATTTTCCTTTTATTCTGCATAATGACGGAAGGAAAAGCATGATGAAGATAATCTCAGAGTGTGGGTCTGTGTGCTTTTAGACCAACACCTTGCTGCACGTTCAAACAAAAACACGGCAGTAAGACCCTGAAGGTGAAAATATCTGTCAAAAAGGAGATGGACTTGAATCACTGACTCCCTGGAGGATTCCTCAATGGCCACAAGTACCTGAGTACATCATCAGGATGGCAGGCAGAGAGGAGAGGAAGCTGATGGCTGAAGGGCTGAGAGGAAAAAAAATAGAGGAAAGAGGAAAAGGGAACGATCTTGTGTCCAAAGGTTAATTTCACATTCATAGCACATTGTTTTCACAGCAACTCAGTTAAACCATTTTATGTTTCAGGTTTTAAAAATAATGATAGAACGTATTTAAAAAATACAGTTTTACCTTTTAAATGTAAACAGGTAACTGATTATTAATCACTGGATGTTCATTTATTAACCTTTTGGATTCTGCCCAATTCAAGATGGCCGACATAGCTAATGAACATTAGCAAACATAACCCTAGCTATAGCTATAACTGAGATATAATTTGATATGAGTCAAACACACTGTACTGGTTTCAGACTCAGTCAGAATCGGCCGTTACCTCCAGATCCAGACTCAGATGTATATGTATATACTGTATATTCTCATTATTTTTAACACATCTATGTGTGGTGGCACAGAGTTAGACCTCTAGACTCCACACAGAAACAGCAACATGTGGGGCATGACATCACCTTGTTTCAGAGAGGCTATTGGCTAAACGCTGGCCAAGAAGAATGCAGAAGCAGCTTGAAGCAGAAAGCGAATCTGTTTCTTCGCTCTTCTTTATTCCTTTTATACGTTTTATAGAATGGTTGCACATAAATGGTGCGCCAGTCCGCAAGTGCACCAGATGTCATGTGTGCGCACCGGACTCCTCCGCTCGAACGCGCCTCTGTCAAAGTCAAAAGTCAAAATCAAATGACTCATTACACAAGGTCTTGAGTTAATGTGTGAGATTAAACATGATGTTTTTTTAGGATTTGACCAAATGGCTCCATAATGTCACAGATTAAAATTCTGGCATGGAACAGGATGGATGATATGTATTCCTCCGAGGAGTGCAGAGATTTTAATGGCTTCTAAAAGTCACTTATGATTAGGGGGAAAAGAAATGCAACCAGACCAACTGTATAATTTTAATAACCACAGATACATTATTTACTATGTTTATTATAAAGCAAATACTTTAAATTCATATCATATTGGTAAACAAAATGTTGATGCAATGGACAAACAAATTATACCAAAAGGACAATGGAAAATATTTGATATGTTTTAGATTTATGAATATTACATTTTTTACATTTAATGCAGTATTTTAACATTTTCCTCCAAAAATGTTCATTTAACTGGATTTCTGGAGGTTTTTCAGCACAAACAACTGGATTCATTTTTCTCTTTTGGCAAACCTGCTCACATGTAACCAAAATAAATAACTTTAATTAAATTTTAGTTCAGATTAAGAGGCAACATTGTGTATTAGATATAGATCATGTCTTTTGACTCATTCTTTAAAGCAGCTTGTCTTTGTTCTGTCATGACTTTATTTTTTATGCTAAAAAAGACAATATTTTAAAACTATTACACCAGTGCGTGCATTATTTTTAGACCAATGAGCATCTGCTGGTTTTCCTTTTACATTCATTCTCACAAACTGTAAGAATTAAACTGTCTCCTGCACTCTATTCATCCAAGAACCTGGTAATCAGGTTTATAGGTTTTCATAAGTAGAGCCAACATTACTGTAAGCTCTAAAAAAAGGTTATAAAAAGACAAACTGATCTCTTTGTAAAGCCAAGCCAGCACTCCTTAGGGTCAGAGCATCTCCAGGCCAGGCTAATTGACCCCCTGCTGACCATTAAACACTCACATTCATATGAAATAAGATGCAGACACAGATGTGAATCCAGCGAGCTCACCAGTGGCTTACTTGTACTTTTTTATTTTCCAACCCAAACAGCAGATGAGGCACGGAGCTCAGGGAATTGTCAACCTGGCAGCTTGAACGTGGAGCAGATGACAAACTCAGAGTTTACTCAAACAGAGGGTCTGCTCCATAAAACCAAGATTTTTTAGTTGTGATCACCTGCAAAGCAGCTGTTTGAATAGATTTTATATGAAATCCCAAAGGTGCAACCAGCACTCGTTCAGTTATCTAGCAACAAACATCAGTCATCGTAGAACTGGAACAGCAGAAACCAAACTGTGGGTGTTTTCTTTGTCTTTAACAATGAACAAGTATTTAATTTGAGCTTGGTTAGCTTTCCACATATTTTGACCCAGGTGAGGATTTGGAATACTAAACCAAGTCACCACCAAACAAATAGCCTCTCATTGGAAAGAGGAGTCATAAAAACATGATCATGCAAACAAAGTGACCAAGGAAGACGGATTGTGTTAAAAACTCAAGCATTTGGTAAGTTAGTTTAAAAAAAACACACAAAATTAAACAGCTGAACCTTTGATTCTGAAATTTTAAGAACGTTCATGAATCCACAACACGAGGTTAGCTTAACTTATTAGATCTAAAGTACTTTTTTTTTTTTTTTTTTTTACTTTTTCTGGTTTCAGATTGAAGCACATTTCAAACACTTCCAGAACATAGTATATGCTCAAAACATTTGTTTCACCTTCTTGTCTCATGAAAGTAAATATTATTATTCTACAACCAATTTCTGTTCAGGTTTCAAGCACATAATGAAAAAATATCATGTGAAAGTTCAAGAATTTCAAAACATTTTCAAGCACCTGTAAGAATCGTATTATGAACAATAATACCTGTTGCAGGTATGTTTTTGATCAGATTGATGAGCTAACGGCTAATCACAGCAGGGCCAGGACCACATGACAGTTTCACCTTAAATAAACTCCAATCCTAAAACACTCATAGCAGTTCATGTAAATGGTATATTCTTTTATCTTTATAATGCCATACATTTAGCTTTCCACGATTCTTTACATGGATTTTTGTAGATATTTTCATCAGAAATCAAAGGCTAAGATAGCTAGCGGTGGCACTTCCTGTTCTGCTAGAAAAACCCTGTAATCTCCTGAGACTCAAGCGTTTGTTTGCTATGTATTGTTAATTTCACCAAGCTATCTGGTATTAGTGGACCTCAGGAACATAAAAAGAAAAAATTTTAATAGTAGGATAAAACAAAAAAAAAGTAGGAATAACTTGAACAGAATAAAACCGGAGGATAAAATAATCCACTGTGTTCTTAGCCACGCTGTTAGCCATTAGCTCATCTGTCTGATAACTAGTTAAAGTAATTCATTCATTTGTTTATGCCAGTTGATGAGCTAACAGCTATTTGGAGTGAGACCAAGACCAAAGCAGATGTCTGTCACCCTAAAACAACTTTAGTCTCAAAAATCACATATACGTTTTACATCTCCATCAATTTCAAAGTGATCATTCTGGCAGAAGTGCTATGATGCTGCTGCTGGAATTACCACATTCTGAGTGATAAATGCTACAGCTAGCTGCTTCTTTAGCTAGTTGCTCTCAAAAATGACCATGTAATACAAAATGTATGGCAGCATGTGGGTTTTTAAAATAGTTAGATGGAGTCACTATGATATTTTGAGATTAGACTGGTTTCAGAACAGCAGGAATCCGTTTTTGTATTAGCCTTTCCCAGACTAGCTGTTAGCTCATTTGGTGAGAGCTAATCTCCTCCAAAGTGAGGTAATTCAAAGAGCTATCAACAGGTAACTTTTATATTGTTCATAACCTTTACATATAACTCTACACTGAAGTATCTCTTTAAAAGAAAAACAAATAATCAGTGAGACAAATCAAAAAGAGCTGATTTACTGAGAATCCAACCTAAAGGTGGTTCAATAAAATATTTTTGCTTTTCGGCCAAACTAAATGTTCTCTTTTTTCTTCAGTAGAATCACATAAAGTACACAAGTGAGTGTTTTATCTTTCCACTGCATTTGAAAGTATTAATAGCTACTAGAAGTTGATTCAGCGGGACTTGTGACAGAGTCTTTTTATCGTCTCGCGGCACCACTGCAGTTGAGTAGTTCTTGAATCTGGGTCTTCCATTTAAGTTAACAGTTTGAAGCGCTTCACGTCTCTGTATGACAAGAGCTGATGCAATCCCCCTGGGCACTTACAAGATATCTCCTTGTGACAGCGTTTCCTTCTTCTGCTCAGAGCAGGAATGTCTGGTCCTGATGTAGGCGAGTTGGGTGGGAGGCTACGAGGGCTGGTACCAGCAGGAGCAGCGACGAGGACCGGAGGCACAAAACGACAGGGAGAACGAGTGGCAAAGACGGAAGAAAAATTGAGCTAAAGTGAGCATGTGGATTTTGTGACGGAGGCGAGAAAAAACAACTAAAGAGATACAATCATCATCGACTTTAACAATTCCCAGCCAGTTTCCCACAGGCTGTTTAAGACTCGGGTTCACGGGCCGACAAAAAACAGACGTCAGAACACAAAGAGTCCATAAAAAGTTTATTATTATTATTTTTCTTTTGGATTTATTGTCTGTGTTTGTGAATTGGCCCAGGGTGCCTGAAGGACGGCTCACATCCCTCTGAACTAGCATTCCGTGCCAGGCATCTCAAGTGATGCATTGGAAATGTAACATCCCCGTACGCTGCCGAGTGTCCTGATTATGGAAGGGAATGAGGGCGGCACACTGTGTGTGTTTGACCAGTGAACTGGAGATGGGATGCATGGTTCCCTGCAGCAGGGAGGGAAGGAGGGAGGTGGGGGGAGGAGAGCGAGGCACAGTTAGCTGCAGAGAAAAGAAGGGGAAAAAAACTAAACAAATGGGATTAAAAAGGACAGAAAAAAGAAGGAGCAGATGAGGGAGATGAGTAGTGTTTGTGTTTACCACTCAGTCACATCCAAGCTCGGCCTGCAACGACTTTGTCTAAATTCACACGGTTGTCTAACTGAAGTAAATTAGCCTTATTGAAATTCCAGGTGACGCTCACAGAATCATATTAACCGATGCATCATTCCTTCAGAGTCGCAGGCTGATCCTGCTGCCTTTATTTCCAGGTGGAGCGTGGCGTTTCTTTCATTTCTGTTTAATTATTAAGAGATGAAGCAGAGAGCAGGACGTTTCCTCCAAAGCAGCTCGGCTTCTGTTCGGCGCCGCGAACCACGCGCTCTTTGCTTCTCGCAAAGTCAAGCATCAATCTGCGCTCCACTGACGGAGCGGGGCGATATTATGGGGGAAACAATCTGAGAGAGGGAAAGCGAGAGGCACTCAGGTGGAGAGAAATACTGCCGTGCTTGAAGAGGATGTGTGCTTTGGGGGATGACCAGATGGCTGAGGCAAAAAAGCAGGCAACAATAGAAGAGGTCAAATAGAGTGGTGAGGATAAAGACGAGGAGAGGGAGAGAGAAGTGGAGGACCAGTGCATCCGAGGAGGAAGACATCTGTAAAGAAATGACTGACAGAAAACAGACAGAGCGTGATGACATAAAACGGCATCTTAATCTCACATTTCTCTATCAAAAAAACTTCAAATTGTTATCACTAACTACATCTGCACTGGTCATTTTTGGTTTATTAAAAAAACAAAACAATGTTTTAACAAGTTTATTCTTCATTTATGTTGTCTTATTATTCTATAATAACATAACTCCAAAGATTTATTCATTCATTTTATAAATTACAGGGACAACATAAAAAAGGTAGATTATCCCCCAATAAGAAAGAAAAAACCCTCACATAATTTCCCGCAGGTGTTCCCTGTTTATTGGAGATAACTAACACGTCTTTTTTTCCTCTTCTCCAGAGTCAGGAGAAACTGTAAATTGGTCTTCATTATTTCCTCACAGCAGTTTGTTCAAATAATGGCGATACATCCTAATGAAGGCCAATTTTAACCAATTACACCTCATAATTTAATCATGATCACCAGAGCTGCTACAGTTCATGGTGAGAGAAATACTATAAACTGTACTTAAGTCAAGTTGGGTTTAGTCTTTATTGATATGATAATGAAATATACAGTATGTTAGATCAAATGTGCTCTGGGTCAAGAGAAAACAGATTTATTTTGTTTTAGATTACAGGTTTTTAGTCCTGAAATCAAACTGATAAGAAGAGAGTTTCTGTGAAAAGGTTATAATTATTATAGTACCTGGTCTGGATAGGTCTATGGTCTGCTTTGGAGGTTAACTCTGACTGGATTGATGAGCTAATGCTAGTCTGAGTGAGGTGACATATGCAGCAGAAATTAGCAGTGGAGTTAAGCTGCCCCCCCCCCAAACCCTTGATGTCTCGAGATGCTGTTTGTATGGCTGTTTCAGGACAGGCAGTCATTGGTACTTAGCCCAGATAGTGGTGTTTGCTTAGCATGTTCAACTTTAGCCAAAATGAAGAGTTTGAAATTTTTGGTTTAATTTAAAGTGATAATATGCAGTTTTGCTTGTTTTGGGCGCCCTCTGGTGTCCGTTTTAAATCACTGCATTAAAAAGTTACCAGATCGTTTCAGCTTCTAAACGCCAATATCTACCTGTTGAAATGTCTCCTCAGCCTTCATAGCTTTCTACAGGAGCGGTTATTTACTCTTTCAAAGAAATCAGCTGTGTTCAAGCAGGGAGAGATTGAAAAAAATCAGGAATCATGAGCTAAAAACACTCCAGCGCTAGCATAACAGCTAGCCACATTGGGTTAGCCTAACCCTCGTGAGACACGTGACTTCCTGGGTACCGTGACGGCGACGGAGATCTTGCAATCGTGGTATTCCGGATCTAATCACCAGATGGGGCTAAGTACTTTTCATTAACTCTGTAAAGGGTCATATTAGCACAGACTGGCTCAAGGAAAAGATTTAAAATATGAAAAAGTTGCATATTATCACTTTAATCCACATTTATCCCTAACAACGATTTTGAATTTTTCTACTTTGTATATAACATGTCTCGTAGTTGTATGTGCATGTATGCTGTCCAGTACCAGCGTTTGGTTCAGTAAAGTACAGGAAGATGAATCCGTTAATCACAGCCGATCAACATTTTATTTAGCCGCGTTTTGCTAACAGCTACGACAGAAGGAAACCAGTGGAGCTGATTAAAGCTCTCTACATGAACGCTGCTTTAGAATAACATGCAGAGGATTAAAGATCCAACGGTTTGGTTCTGATCAGCTGAGAAAACGTTCAGTCTGCGGGAGCAGAGGCTGCCTGTATGGAATCCTGTTATATCATATAATCAACCACTTTAAAATATTCTTTGCTATTTGTGTTTTTATTGATTTTTCTAGGAGTCATTTTTCCTGAGAAGTTTGGTGTAAATGTTTCACATTTTATTCGTTTAGTATTTCCACATCAGGAGAGCTCATTCAGTTCATTTACTTTTATTTTGGGGATCAAGTCCAGATCAGATTGACTGAAGCATAAACTTCTTTATTATGAGTGTTTTCTAACCTGAGAGAGATCAAGTTTTCTGGAGTTGTTCATACTTTCAGTTTGATTCATTAAAGGCGCACTAAGTAACTTTTTCATATTTTTAAATCTTTTTCTTGAGCCAGTATGTGCTAATATGACCCTTTACAGGGTTAATGAAAAGCCACTCGGTGTTATCTGCTGCTTGTGTCCAGAATACCATGTTTGCAACTTCAGGCCAGACGAGCTGAAGACACAGACATCATAGATGTGAGCTAAGAGATCTATTGTATCATGGTCATCATGGTGGAGCCTCCAAAGAAACAAAGAAAACCTTTATCTGATGACTGAAAACACGAGCACGCAGCGAGGGGAGGGGGAACAATTTGTTTTTATGACAGTGATTTTAAATGGACACTAGGGGGTGCTAAAACAAGCCCAAACTGTCTGGTGTGTCTTTAAAGTTTAGATTGGACAACAAAGAAAAATACTGGCTTTTTATTTTATAGTGAAGATGCCAGCTGACTGATTCTGCCTTGTTTTACATGACCAGCTACATCAAACCAAAGTTAGTTTAGTTACTGTTAAAAAAAAGACAAAAATAGTATTTGGCTTTTTTTCCTGTTGTACCCAACCATGACTTAGGTCAATGGCTTTTATTAGTACTTGGTATTGGCAAGTCCTCAACTGTACTTGGTTTGTAAAAGTGTGATCCACTCATCCCTAATTGTAACAACCCCCTCCGTAAAACGATGTCCCAACAGGAACACCTGATCAAGTCCCCGCTACCCAAAAAACCTCTCAATGTTCATTTGATGCATCCAATGAGGGTCAACACAAAACTGAACATACTCAGACTGAACCCGTTAATGGCTGGACCAAACTCTAACATACATTAAACTCCATGCTGTTATAATCCTAAGGTTTATTGTAACAGCTTGAATTGTTGATAAAGAAAAAGGTTCACCAAGCAGCCTGAGCATGGTTCCTTTAACAACAGCAAATGAAAATACACAGCAATCTCCCTTTTTATATGCTTACAAGAATTAGCAAGAATAGAGGACATGACCACTGCAGAGAGTCCATAAACTTCATATAATATTAAGCTGCATAAATCACATGACCAGCTCGACCTGCATCAGGACTGTGATAAATTAACTTTGCATTAACTTGGCCTGCAGGGTAATGACTCAAGCCGGCAGGAATTACCCAGCTAACCTCTGGAGGACCACCGGGGGTACCACGAGCATAAAACATTAACAATTTACCACCAATAACCTGGGAGCAGCTTTAAAAAGCTACTAGTTTCTACCACTAATAAATCCAGACGTTTAAAAATGTATTCACTGCACAGGCTGGGGTTGCTTTTCTTGGATTTTTAAATCACACCTTTCCTCCGCATTCCTTCACAGTAATACAAGTACTAAGTAAAGTGTGGTTTAGTATTACTTTACCAGAGTTACTGTCTAGAATCCATCTCATGAGTTTCTCTTTATTTTTGTCACTTATATTTGACGTACATCAGTCCTACAGCAATCATAGGGAAAAGAGGTAAATCAGACAGATAAAACCTGGACTTTCCAGCTGTTTTCCCACCGGATCCCCTCTTAAAACATAGATAGATACATTTGCATTGGATGAGCTGGCATGTGAACAGATTGCTTTAAGTGCTGTCAGTGAATGTTGTCTGTAGAAGTCTGCTGAAGGGACCACAGCCTCCTTCGGACATATTTTGCTGTCGCATTCAGCAAAATACGATGAAAGGAGGGAATTACCAGCAGAGGTCTGTATCTCTGCTGAGGAATCAACTAGCACTCACTTCCTTTCATGGGTCTTAAGACATGACTAAGAGGGATTACTTCAGTGTGAGTCTATGTGTTGTTTTTTTTCTTTTGGATTTCCCTACGCTTTATGCCTTTAAATTAAATTCTTCCCCTAAATGTGAGAAATTGTTTCCCCGTGTTCACCTTCAGCCTGAGCTGAATGTAACTGGGAGGAAGTTTAAATGCAGAATTAATATAGTTGAGTAATATAAAATCACAGATTCTAGGGGAGTAGAAATAGGACACGGACAAAGAATCCACTGTTAATATAATAGGCTTGTTTTACTGCGGATTTTTGACACAACTCTCATTAATACACCTTCTGCCTTCTCTACTCTTTCACGGCAAAATATGAGCTGAAGAATAGGCCCATTGTTAGACTAGTATCCAAATGTAGAGTTTGTCTTTTATTTATTCAGACCAGGGGTACTCAGTACTCAGCCTCCTGTTTCTGGCCCTCGAGCCATGTACGGTGGTCCACAAGCCGCACCGCAAATCCGCCCGGACTGAGAACCCAAAGCGCGCTCCATCAATCCATGTTGCACACTACTTTTTCTTTGAACCTACATTCCTATGTCTAATTTCTTAGACAGAATGGTCCTTTTATGAAAAGCGAAGCCATGGCTTCCTGTTCACAGGAGCGGCCATCTTGTCCGTGCACTCAGGATGTGGGGTTAAACGAAAACAGCCTAAAGGGGGCGTTCTTCATGTGTCAACTACCAGGTTGCATTCAGATATCTACCGGTAGCTTCTAATTTTGCTGATGAGTCAACCAGACATCTAAATGCTGAAATACTTTTGCCACTAGATGGCACCATCATCAACAGTATATCAAAATATAAAACAAGAACGTTGGTGGAAAGTTTCACCCAAAATAAAAGGCTTTTTTTCTTCAGTTTTCATCTTTTCACTTTGAAGCTTAAAAGCAAAATGACCTCAAGGAAGTGTCTAAATTTAAGATTATACCTGCTGTTTTCATCCTGGTGGAAAGCAAAAAGACGAATGTCAGAATACCAGTCGTGTGTGTGTGCGTGCGCGCGCACTGTGCAAATTGTACAGGAAGAGCAGAAGGGTAATGTTGGATTTGTTTCTTCTTCTCGTTTTTCTCTGCTTCATATAATGGCATTTTTTAATAACGACACCTAGTGTTCAAAAAGAGAACTGCAGAGAGCTCCAAGTGACAGATGGGCACTTTGCTTTTCTGATGAATCAAACTGCTTGAGCTATGAATCACAAAATCCATTACTGGCCATGCATAGAGGAGTCTGTTACATCATTTATTTTCCCTCATAGGTTTTATATGATTAGCTGACCTTGGTGTAGCTGAGTCTTAAGAAATCCTGCTCTTTGATAAGGGTTGGTAGTGTTCTCAGTTGTTAGCAGTAAAAGTACAGTTTGCCTGTGGACGAAAAGAGCAAAGGCAGCAGAAAAATGTTTGTTTTACCAAATAGTCATGTTAGTGCTGCCGGGGCCGTAGATGGCTTCTAACTGGAAAAGGGCCAGTAGTGATTAAAAATGAGAAAACGAGGCTTCTGCACAGCTCAGCTTAAAGTGCTCTACTAAAAATCAATAGCTCTACTTCCATTAATTGTATGTGGTGTTAGAACAACCGTGGTTCAGCCTATGGGCCACTGCTTATACGAAAACCAGCTCTTAGTGTGCAGCCACACCAGGGCTGAGTGTGGTGGAGGTGGAGGGGAGGGAGAGGGCAGGTTTGTGTTGAGGCAGAGAGCATGCTGGCAGGTCAGGCGCAGAGTTAGTGACTGGAACAGAACACCCAAGGCTCAACACAGTGTTTTTAGTCTGGAACATCCCCTCAAACCA
The DNA here is from genome assembly GCA_006937965.1 of Callopanchax toddi. Classification (NCBI taxonomy): domain Eukaryota; kingdom Metazoa; phylum Chordata; class Actinopteri; order Cyprinodontiformes; family Nothobranchiidae; genus Callopanchax; species Callopanchax toddi. Next base: position 4,134,887 of record SSNR01000022.1, on the reverse strand, counting down.
TACTTCTACAAGGCAGTCCTCTTGGATCTCAGATCCTTTGAGATGGAATTGCTTGTGGAGTCACTGCAGCACAAAGACATTTCAGCAGCAATAAGACGGTGAACATCAAAAGGGTATGGCACGAAGAGACGGGAGGGGGAGGTGATGAGAGGGGTTTCACAGGGGGGGACATATCTGGAGGTTTGGGCTGGCTCAGAGTCCAACCTTAAAAGCAGAGGGACAGCTCAGCTGAGATAAAGAAGCTGCCAGATCTGGCCCCCTAGGACAGCTCCTGTGTCAGTGCTGGCCCAAATTAAGAGAGAGCGCAGAGGAAACTGGGCCTTGACAAGGGCTGGAACTCTCACTGGCTCCCATTCATTTTGGGAGATTGCACCACTCACCCTGCAGCACTTACCCACAATACTGCTGTCCATCTGTTGAATCACTTATCAAGAGGGTCAGTTGTGTGTGTGTGCTGGTATGTCTGCATCGACATGTCAGCTTGTAAACATGTGTGTGTGTGTGTGACTGTACGTTGGATGAGGCGCCTGTCTGAGGACAGATAGGGAGGGGATAGAATTAAAGTGGATTCAGTCAATCCCACCAGGACCAGATCTCTTATTTGTGCACTGATTGTGCTTAAGAGCCAAACGTACGGGCGCCGCCATGCTACCCTTTAAAAGATGGACTAATCCTCCTGAGCAGATAGAGAAAAACAAAGATTTCATTTTGTGACTAAACGGTCGCGACTTCCCTCTGATTATGATGGAGGTGTAAAATCAGAACCGTCACTCTGGTGATTGATTGCAGCTCAGAGGTTATAAAACCTCTAATTTAAATCAAACCAATCGTGCAGCTTTCTATCAGACAATCAAACAAATATTTATCACAACTATAGCAGAACATCTGATATCATAGCTGCCAGCTAACCGCGGTGCTGTGATGTTCAAAGTGTTGAAGGATGTTGAGGATGCTTGATTACCCAGTGGGAACACTTGAGAGTCAATCAGAATATGTGAGGAGTTGTTTATGATGGAGCAGGCGGGCAAAACACACCTGTAGCTCTTAATATTAGGATACCCTTTAATGACTACTGACTTATTGGGAGCGAATCTGTTATACTTACAGGTTTATTCCCTAAACTGTGTCTGTATTCAGACCTTTGACGGCTGGTTTGAGTAAAGATATTAGAAACAATCATCACAACCCAAACATCCTCTAAAAACAAATGTTTGTTTGAGGTTGCTCAGAGTGTAATTGTGCTCGTGATATTTTCATTTTCTGTGGGTAAGAAGAAGCCGTCTCGTGCGGCTCTTTTGGAGGGAGTTAACTGAAGCGAGGACAGGAAGCAGCAGCGCTCACAGCTGCTCCGAGTGCCGCAGTGACTTGTTCACTTTGGATGAAGGAGCAGAGGAAAAACTGCTGGGAGCTCCTAGTCAGAGCTAGAAGCCTCCATTGAGTGCTGTCATGTTTCTATCCACTCTTATTTTTGGGGGCGTTTTCCCAGTATCTATACGGCGATGTGCATCTACAGTGTTTTTGCTGCCTTAAATATTTCTGATCAGCAAACGGATTTTAGTATCAAACAAGAATAACTTGAGTAAATTAAAAATGCAGATAGAAAATTATGATTTCATTGTTTTTAAGAAGAGCAATCCAAACCAAACTGGCCCTGGTGGCAGCAACTACAAGCCAGTGTTTGTGATAACTAGTAATGAGTGTCTAACAACGCTGTGGAGGGATTCTGGCTCGCTCTTCTTTACTGAATTGTTGTCTGTTTAAGGTCAAAGGTCGGTATGAGGATGTTGTTCAGTGTTAGTTTGACTCCAGATGGAATGGGACACACACCTCCCAGAAAGTTACACTGTTGTCTGTTTGTGTTGCCATCTTTGTCATCTATTTCTTATTGTTAACTGGTGACCTCTGACCTTAACTTTAATCAAATGAGTCCCGATGTGCTTCAGATGTTGTTCTGTGTTCTTTTGTTGGTGAATTTCTTTAGAGCAGGGCATGCTGTGTTGCTTTTTGAGATCTTTTAGCCTCATTCATGTAGTCAGACAGGTTCTATTGAAGGGATTTATTCATTCTGCAGGTCTGGTAGTGATCAGGTCTGAGTGTTTGGTGGAACCAAACTCGGCTTTTTAAAATAATTTGGTTAATCACAATTAATCTGTGATTTATCAAAGGGGGCAGTGGTTCCCAATTTTTTTCTTCTGGGCCCCTTTGGATTTTTTCCCATGCTCCCCTTCACACCCCAAACAGACAAATCTCATTTTCGAACTCCATTGCAGTTTATTTCACACCTCAAACCTTCTTAAACATTTAACTGCAATAAACTAAAGGTTGCAATAACATTAACGTCAACCTTTTTTAAATAAAAAACAACAAACTAACCACTTTTACAGCTCAATATATCAAAACATGCCTCTGTGCAAAATAGGTTTTAAAACATGAACAACACTCTGAGAAGATGAAAATAAAAAATGATACAGGTTTATTTTTACAATAAATCTCTCGTCTTCTCAGTGACTGGTGTGAGCTGCTTGTTGCTGCAGAGCTTTGTGTGTTAGCCTTGTCAAACGCCTGTCCATTATACTAGCATTAAACTGCATCTTGTATTTATTCAGGTTGTCTTAGTTTGATACTGACATTTGTTCGCTGATGTGAAACATTTAAGGGTCACAGTTAAGCAAAACCTAAAGAAATGTAAAGGGACAAATATCTGTTCACATCAACAGCTCCTACTAGAGGACAGCATGTCCTTGTGTCCATGTTGCACGAACACATTAGAACAAACAACACCATCATTTACTGGGAAAGAAATAGAAAGACCTGTGTTACCTTTAGTTTGAATGATTAGTACTCAGTTCATTATTTCTTATTAAATATACAGTTCTTTACCTCTAAATCTATTAATAAGTAAATATTTGTTGCTGATTATTTCTGCAGAGTTCTGTACTGTATTATAATTATGTTTGTTCTTGATTTTATTTAAAATACAGTTTTCATAAAATTGTGTTCATATTTGATTCAAGCTTGTTCACAAGATCAAAAACGTTTATAGGGTTCGGGTATTTCTAAGAGAAGTGTCTCTTTTCTTATTGTGAGCAGCCATCATGGTTTCTCTGTGATGCTACAGGTGACTTAATAAATCCTCATTAATTCACTTTAATTGTTCATATTTGTTTTATCAACTCAGCTATAAGGCCAAGTTGTACAAGTGTACTATATGGGAATATTGGGAATTACAACAAGCCTTTTTATTTTCTTCAACAATGAAATACAAATATCTGGTTTTTCTAATTATCTATTTATATTATTTACTATATACCAGGATCTAACAGGAGGATCATGTCAAGTCAGCTGTTTTATTAAACTTTAAACTAATTATTGTTTTTTAAATGAATATTTTATATATTTTTGTTTAGTCTAACCAGATTCCAGCAGGTTTCATTTACTTTTTTTTCTCCTAAACTGTGGAAATGAGTCATTAAATATCAAGCTTCCATTCATTCATGCTTTTGATGCAGGTCTGATCACTTATTACCCAAACACATTGATGTTTTTCTTGTTTTTTCTACCTTTTTAAAAATCATAAAGGTATTCAGTTTTCTTTAGACAAAGCAGAACCCTTGAGTAGCTACAGTTTCTGTTTTTTAAATTAATAGTGTTAAAAAATGACCCAAAACATCATTTTTAATGATTATTTACACAGAGTAAAGCACAAGTTCAGATATTTGAGGATGTGACTTTTTGCTTTGAATCTGTTTAGATTCCATTCTTGTGTCATCGGTGATTCATCAAGCACTCAATAGGCCGTTTCGAGTGACATGAATCATTGATTTCCTGTTATTTGTTCGTCAAACACTAAAACTGTAACCGCCCGAAGTAGTGGCTCTGAAAGTGACGCTTGTTCTCCTTTGCTCTGCAGTTTGCTCTCAGTTCTCCCGCGGGGTGTACGCCATCTTCGGATTCTACGACAAGAAGTCCATGAACACCTTGACCTCGTTCTGCGGCGCTCTGCACACCTCCTTCGTCACGCCCAGTTACCCCACCGATAACGAGGTGCAGTTTGTCATCCAGATGCGGCCCGCCCTCCGGGGCGCCGTGCTCAGCCTGCTCTCCCACTACAAGTGGCAGAAGTTTGTTTACCTGTACGACACGGATCGGGGTAAGTCTGGAGTTGGGGCTCATATGGACTGAATTACAGCCTGAGAGTCAGTTAGAGTTTAAATGTACTCTGTAATACTTCATGACAGTGCTGCAAAGGCTGGAACTATCAGCACTGCGCTCTTTAATAGAATATTTTTTGTTATGTAAATATGAAATATATTCACTTGAAGCACATCACACTTGTAATAACACACCCCACTTAAAGCAATGACATTTTTATGGGCAATAACCTTTGGAGGCTTCCACCAGTTGACTGGTTGGTGCCAGTTAATCTTGTGTTTAATCGTGTTGTTGATATTGGCTCGTCTTTCATCTGAAATGAGGTATGTCACAGCTGCTACTAAAGCGTTTTCAACCCAAATCAGGCTCCCCGGCTGCCCGCGGGAGACGCTTATTGTGCCGCATCAATGGGGGGTTCGGCGGCGTCCCCGGATCGCGCCGCGCTGTATTGTTGATGCCGTGTATGCGACAACCTGTCAACACGGCAAAGTGCTCATTTCTTGGCTTTCTAATGTCAGGCGGGAATATGAGCTCATTATCTCTCAGTAGAATAATGATTCTCTCCTCCTACAGTAACTTCAATTTGTTCAAACAGCAGCTTGGCAGGAAGGGGGGGGGGGGGG
>SSNR01000022.1:4065034-4130102 GCA_006937965.1 Callopanchax toddi | reverse complement strand
GGGGGGGGGGGGGGGGGGGGGGGTGACAGACACATTCAAACACCATCTTCCTGTTTTTGAGGATGCAAAACGCAGTCTGTTCCTCATGCACTGTACGGTGTAGTTTATCACTGCTGACCTGCAGACACCCACCCTCCTCTCTGCTCTCTGTGTGCTCCCACCTCTCTCTATTTTAGGCTTTTTAAGGCAGAATTTGAAGTGTCTGGGTCTCCAGGCCTGTTTGGTCCACAGCTAAGGGCCTTAATCCTCCACACAGCCTGCAGATAATATGTGGTTAATTAGGGTCATTCTGACTAGGACACTCATTGGATCTCCCCTGCGGACGCTTGCAACCCACATGTCCTTCAGCACAACCAATACTGCTCAGCCCCTATACTGCTGCTGTCTTCTGTCTAGCAACCGAGGCAGTCTGGGGCCGAGCTGGATTCACGGTGGAGGAAAATAGCTTGAAATACGAAAATTGAAGAGGTGTTAGAGAGATGGACTGCTGGCGATAACAAACGGCCATGGTCTTTGAAGAAATAAAAGGGCAAGAGAGGGCAACGGAGAGAGGTAAAACAAGAAGGAGAAGGAAACAAACACCAATTCAGTCTGGCAATTAAGGCACCAGCAGGCGCTTGTGATTTACAGCCTGTTACTTTTGTACGGACAATTCCCAGCGCGGAGCGCATCCGCGTGCTGAGGCGCATGCCAAACCACTTTTACCTCTCTCCTTACTGCCAGCGGTGTAAAACGATCCCTTATTAGTGGGAGGACATTGGCCCCAGGAGGGGATTAAAGTCGTTTATTGATGCACTTCATCCAGCACTTTGGGGGGCTTTGACACTTGGCTCATCAAGCAGACAGATGTGTCAGAGAGCTTCTACCTCTGCTTATCAGGTAGTGCAGCTCCACGAGCGTCGTGGACACCGGCTGCTGACTGAACCATGAGGAGTGATGGGGGGAATAGATTACAAGGGGGGTTTACTCTACAGCTGTGAGGAAAAGGAAGAAAATTCACAGACCTTAAAGTTCATCGTACTGCAGCGATTGTATCAACTTTTAGACAGTCTAATTCCATAACTTGTTTGTCTGAATCACAGATTTATTTGACTTTGTGTAACATAAAAGTTAATGTTAATATACCAGCAGTAAATGCTGTTATTGCACATTCACACTCAGTATTTTTAAAGGGATTTAGCATCTTGTCAACTCCTTGGTTTGAGGTCTTTGCTCTTCAGAGGTAGAGTGTTATTTTTAAATGTGGGTATTTTTGGCTAACAGTATTTAACCTGCAGTCAGAGCATTCCCTATTCTGAGAATCAGAGATACGCTAGAACTCAAAGCTGGGCAAATTTACACCCTAAAAAAACAACTACAACTCAAAATCAGGACAAAACCTCCTTTAAACTGAATCTACCTTACAACAGATGTTGTAAGGTAGATGTAACGTTACTGTTTCCTCAACTGAATAATGTCTGTGTTAGTATGCTAACTGTGTGCAGCTAACTGTGTTGTTGTAGTTCAGGGCTTCAGCTTCAGTTTTGTTGTAAAATCTGGTTCAAACAGACATTCTTCTGTCACTAAGAAAACGGTCATCATTGCTCTGATAATCACTCATTTTCACCATCTTGTAGTGGTTGTTTTAGAACTTGGCTAGAGTCTCAGTAGATCAGTGGAGGAGTACTTCATCAGTGTGTAGTGCTTTATAGACAAAAACCTTCCTGAGGCGCTTATTTAAAAAAGTGCATACTGGTGTGATTGGAGGAGCTGTAACATATATTTTTGTTAGCTTTTAGCATGCTAAACTAGCTACTAGTCAAGTGTTTTACGAGGAGAAAGAACTTATTGTTGGTCTGAACTCTTCTGACATTTTAAATCCAGAAAATACCTGAAAGATGTTTAAATAAGGAAAAAGGAATCATCATTATTATTATCTCCCTAACTCGTGTTTTCCTTTTGTTTAAGCTACATTATAAATCTGTTAGCTGTTATCAAGGCTTTTGGTTGTTTTTACATTTGCAGTAAATTAGCCTTTAACTCAAGTTGTAGCTAGTTTTCATTTAACTTTTAGAACTTAATTATTTCATCACTTCAAGAATAAAGAAGGTCTTTTTTTCCTGTTTAGTTTTCCCACACCTACATGCAGCTGAATGAGAGATATGTGATGTAAAGTTGTGTAAAATCCTCGAGCTTCTCAGTTTCTTGCATCTAAAGTATTTATGATGCGCTTCCAATTATTTGTGACTTCAATTTTAGTCACGTTTAAAGTGGTCTAAATGAATGTTTCTTCAGGCTGTCTGAAGGTCTTTCAAAGTTTGTTTCAACTTTGGCAAAAAGCTTCGGTACGTCACGGGTTTGGGGTCCAATAATAAGGAGGAAAGAGGCAAGTAGACTGGAACTAAACTCAAAAATACTTTAATGAAGGAAAATCAAAGTGAAGGCAGCAAAAACTCAGAAAACTCTTAAGAAAACCTAAAGAGCGCTGTGAGGACAAAACACAGTACAGGGTGGTCTGAATGGACCAGAGACGTATAAACACAGGTGATCAGTGGGATGAGGAGCAGCTGGGTTGATGACCTGAATGAGGAGCAGGTGTGCAGAGAGACAGGAGGAGGAGTGGCTCTGTAGACACAGGGAGGTCATATGAGGCTAAAAGGAGCACCAATCATTACACGGTAGGATAATTAGCTCTTTGGTTAATTAAACTGTTTTGTTTCTGGTTTATTAACAGAAACAACGCACTGAGACAACCCAAGCATACAGTCTTTACATTCACATAAGGGGGAAAAAACTGCTATTAATTAATAGTAGATGTCTGTTTGGAGGCCGCTGTTTGAGATTCGCTGGATTTGAATGAAACGAGTAAATTCAAATTACAAATGACCTTCTGATGGGGATGAGCAAAACAAAACCCCGGCCTGCCATGTTTTTTATATGAGTGTCTTTTTTCTTTTGTGTTTTTTTTTTTTACCGTTCTAGTTTGTGATTGATAAAAGATTTGATCATCCACAAGACTGGAAGCAACTTTGCAATTATTCCCTGAACTCTTCTATTAGAGGGAGAAAAAGCACGAAGCCGAGCTCCTCCGAGAGGTTTGATTCAGTCAATAGGAAAGATTAATTACAGCCACACTATTCATTTGGCTCTGTTATTGGACAGGGGGAAAAAATGCTTTTAGGCCTCGGTGCTGTGCTTTCAGTCGGAGAGTGATGGTCCGTATGCCTCCGACTCAGATGTATCGGAGGGAAATGAAGGGAAATTTGTACCCTGAATGCCAATATCAGACAGCTGTTTGAAAGCGGACGTAATGATGAAGGAGCTGCAGTTGAAGCAAATGGAGCCTTCGCAGGCTGTGTTAACACCAGCTTTATGAGCGGCTACTCTCCCCTTATCTGCAGCGATATATTGACAGCCCAGTGTGTGTGTGAGTGTGTGTTAATGTGTGTGTGAGGGAGATGGAAGATCCAAACAGCCATCAATCTCCTTTGATTCATCCCCCAACATCACATATGAATAACCAGAGGAAACTCTCCTCCTCCTCCTCCTCCTCCTCTCCTCGGCCCGATCTGCTGCCGTGGGGAATATTATCATTTTAGAGCTCTCTTCCAGCTCGCCTCATCGCGTTTCCCCCTTTTAAAAAAACGGCAGCGATACGGGGCGATGGGGTGAAGGGAGATGGATCCTGCCCTTTCTGTTTTGGCGGTCAGGTATGGGCAGATAATTGCCAGGTCTGTGCAGCAGAGACAGATGATTACAGGCTTTATTGTCTCTCCCAGGCACAATCAACCCTGATTCAGCAATCTCACCTCTTCTTGATTTATGAGTCACTCTCCCTCCTTTCTCCCCCCTCCTCCCTCCCCCATTCCTCACATCCTTCTTTTTTATGTGCTTTTAGATTTCTCTTACGTCTCCTCCTCCTGAGCGTATATCTTTGTGCTCGCTGTGATTGTTGTCGTACAGCAGTCACAACCCCCACCTTCCTCGAAACACGGCGAAAGTTTTCAGGAATAGATGATCCGCAAAAAAACAACAACAAAAAACTAAACAAGAGAAAACAGATCACATGGGGTCAGCGAATGTGTTGTTTGTGTGACACGGGGAAGCAAATTAGAATGTTCAGGTTCAGCTGAGGCGGACGTGGCTGCTGCAGGGCTCTCGGTCATTTTGGAAGCAACTGGTTGAGAGACGCACAAAAACAGGCTCCACACTTTACTCAGTGGTGGTCGATTGAACTGCCTGGAAAGACAACCGTCTCTGGAAACTTTATCCTTCCTGTTGCACTTTTTAATAAATCCAGTCAAATAAAAACAGAGAAAACATCAGGGATGATCAGCAATGGAAAAAAAAATCATAATCACGTCGATTTAGGTCAATATTTAAATCATGATTATTTACCATGATTACATATGAAGTTGGTAAACACAATTAGCAATCATTTTAACTAAAAAGTGTTTTAGCTTTATTGGAGCTTTAAAACATTTTTTTGTAAAATGAAGTACCTCACATTAGTGGTTGATTGAGAGTAAAGAACTACTTCCTTTTGTAAAATAAAAGCATTTCACATGACGTAAAGTTCTAACTATATTTCATATTAATAACAAACATATTACAAAACTACAGTTTTAGCAGCAACAGCTAATGCTAGCTCATGTCCTCCGTTTTGATAGGATTCGTTCATCGTTCAGGTGTTTTCTTGCTGTTTTGGTCGATCACCCTCTAACAAAACTAACTGGAAAACAGAAAACTTTGTGCTCAGTGTTAAATTAGTCCGGATCATCACAAACATCAGAGCAGTCTAAATACGGTCAAGTGTGAAAATCACTGCAGGTCAAACCCAGATATCGACCAATTATTAAATAAAAAGTCATAGAGCCATAAAACAGAGATGATTTTTATATTTTTATGTTGTGTCTTGAGCCAATTTTTTGTTTATGTTGTGTTTTTTCTACATTTTATTTTATTGTATTTAATTTTATTGAAAGCAGTTTAGTCAACCCAGTTGTTTTTAATGTTCTGTAGGAATAAATTTGGTATTTAGGCTTTAGATGGGGCAGAGGTGCAGATCACTCAGAAGTCAACACAAACTAAGAGCACGAATGTGACAAAATGATTGTAATCGTTGTTTTGTTTTTTTTTGTCATTAGGAGCCAAACTCTGAACCAGGATTTCAGTTGTGTTCAACAGCTCTAAGCATACAGTACAGTCATGTTGTGTTTGGCTTTCAGCTGCACGTTCCCATCCAAAACACTTCCTCCTACATCATTAGCAGGTCATCTGTCCTTTATGGGAGATGAGTGAAAACGTTTTAGGTCAAACTGAAATCTCCAGGTCTGAAAATGAAACCAACTCAGAAAGTTTAAATGAGAAATCAGCTTGCTAAAAAATACATTTGTCATTATTTATGAAAAATGATAAAGCTTTGACTTGGAAACTCAACACTTACCTCTCCAGTCTGCAGTTAATGAGGTCATTTTCAGTGTTTTTTAAATCCATCCCTAAAAAATGATTAAACCCTTAAAAACGTATTTTTAATTTAAAAACTGCATTATCAGATTATTTGTTTTCTGTAAACACATTTTTAAACTGTTACAGAAATGCGTAAAATACAACTAGACTGTGGATATTAAAATATGAATAATACTGAGAGGAAGTGCCGTTCGGGGTGTTTGCTCTGCTGTTTGAACCTTCGATCCATTCTAAAGCTCAGCTCAGTGGTTCCTTCCTGGATCAAACAGGCCGGTCTAGACACTGGCTCACCAGTAAAGAGATGCTGCTGCTGTGGAACCAGTTCTTCTAGCCAGCAGTTGATTATGAGACCATCAAAATTCAAAGGATTGTTTCAGATTTGGCTTCCGGTCCGCTCTGGAAGCGCCTCAGGTGTTTGCGTTGTCCAAAAACATGGTGGTGAGACACAGTAGGCTCAGTGAAAAGGCTTCTGTGCCATCTGTAGAAAATAAAGGCTTATTGTTCAAATCAAAGATGTCAGCGGTTGTCTAAAACCTTTAGCTGCCTGCAGAGCACATCAGTCACATGTATCTTGTTTCCTGTAGCAGCAGTAGTTTAGAGGTGGGACTGGTTGGCTTCAGTGTGAAATCTGGATCTTTAACAGGAATTGATTGATGAGTTTTAGCTTGAGAGAAATCTTTAGCTTTGCTTTGACTGTAGCTGCTGATCGTCTACCTCAAAAACTAGAAACAGAGTAAAGCTGAGCTTTTTTTATAAACATTACAATTAGCTGGTTAGCTATATGTGCTAACAACAGTAGCATATTGTGCGTCACACCAAAGCAGAAGACCAGCTCTTTAAGGCCCTCTTCACACTGGATTAAAACTCTGGATCTGAACGAGGTGAATCTGAAAACCCTTCAGTGTGACGTAATCACGATACGCTCTTGGTTCTCAGGAAATAGGGCTTTCCTGCTTTTTTTCCACATCCCAGACATGCTCTCCTGAGCCTAGCCCTCACCGTGCTCTATACGACCACGATGACCCCACCACTGTGATCACATCATGCCCCGTCCCAGTACAACACTCTCAGGACTCCTTTCTGTTCGGAGCATTCAATAGAATCCAGTTCTGCTGACTCTGCAGTCACTGTGGTTGTATTTGTGTCCCTGGTCTTGAAAAATTACCACTTTTAGAAATACAGTTTTTGAAATGTATTGAGAAAAACTCCACCAGTTATGAGTTCTTTGACTTTCTTTTTTCATATTAGAGTAGTTCTTTCTAACATTATACTGCTAATAGTGGCTGTTTTACTTTTTAAAGTTTTGTTTTGGTTTGGAAGATCAGTGGAAATAACTGATGAATGTTGGAGGTGATGCAGGGGGCGTGCAGAAATGTTCCTCACTTCTCCTTCTTGGATCTCGTGGCTCCTTAGATGTATGTTAGTCTTGGAGCCACTGATTTGAGTGCAGTGTGAACGGGGTTTGGGTTAGGACCTTTTCCATGAGTTCACCAGTTCACTGTATTTGTTGCAGCATCTTTCCAGATCTAAATGTGGAACTTTCTGATCCATACAGAAGTGGAGGAAGCACTAGAGCTTTGTAGACTAGAGTTTTCCCCATGCCTCTAAGTCATGGTTCTCAAAGATCCGCTGTCACAGCAAAGGCGGTGGTGAATTTCAGTCTCAGTGCTGATGACTGAGGTGCTGTAAGCGCATGTAAGCCATACGAGCATGCGCCGCAACAGGAAGTGCAGGTTAGAAACGAGCGGCTCAGATCACAGGCTGTGTAACTGGTCCTGGTTTAGATACTGGAGGCTGTCAGGGTGAATAAACTGGTCCACGTTTTTCAGTTTGTAGTTGATGGAGATGTTTGAGGGTTGGACAGAAGTATTTATGGTGGCTGGTGGAGAATATGGTCCTTCTTTATGTTGATGGGCAGACCAGAGTAGCTCCTCTTTTTAAAAGGACCACAAGAACATAATCATCAACATACTGCAGTTCCAAGATGGGACGTCCATCTTGCTTCAGTTGTTAGATACTGCTGCCAAGCTCCACCTGAGACTCTGATATACCATGATGTTAAACCGCTACAACCAAGGAAGTTTTATTGATACACACCTTTACCTCCTAGCTAGGTAGTCTAGGTAGCTAGGTAGGTAGCTAGGTAGTCGTCCTGTGTGAAGGAGCCTTAAAAGAGATGGAAGAAGATACTACCCTCTAAACTCTTAAATTATTAAGATATTGACATAATTTCTGGGCCTTACTCTGTTTAAGGATCAAGTCTTTGTAATATTCTCAGTCAGACACCTCCATCTGCTCTCCCACTGTCATCTAAAGTCTTTGTCACCTCCACATTGTGCCATATCATGATTACTTGACTGATAGACTTAATGATAGTTTAAGAATCCCACAGTGAAACCATGAAGTTGTTGAGAGAATTAAAGAAAATCTGTTATTTAGCAGAAAAAGATCAAATGCACTTTATCTTGTCCTGCTAGAGAATCATTCTAACGTGTATCACAGTGGACAGGAATGACCTCCTGCACCTGTTTCTGCTCCAGAGGAACCCTCTGACTCAAGACACTCCATTGTTAATCGCTATATCTTGCTGAGGGCGAGCAGCTCTATTGACATTAGGTGAATAACAATCTGCAGAGGTCAATTCCAGTCATATTTCGTGCCAAGATCCTGAGCTGCTGCTTTCTAATTCATCATGGTTTTTGCAGGAAATAAAGAAGAAGAGAAATGGATTCGAGCTCTCAAAATATTCAATCCCTCACAAAGGCGTTGATGACAAATTAAAAACAATAGCGGGTCCTCTCTCATCATTCTCTCCACCGATCAATATTCTGAATGTGATCCAGCCTTTAGGAAAACCGTGCGCCTGCTGCTGCACAGAAAGCCTCCTCTCTTTGATCTTCTTACTTTTATCCTGTAACTGCTGACAGCTGAAACTGCAGTTAAAACACTGCCCCGTGTCACAGCCTCATTATCACACCTGAAAGTCAAACGCTCTGAACCAAAATGTGCCAGGTGGAAGCTGATTTCAGCCTGAAGAGATCTCCAGGACACGCTTTGTTATTTTATTCATCCTGTCATTATCGCTGTCATTTCAGAATACGTTCTTCTTTTCTTTTCTTTTTTTTTTGGCACTATAAGTTGCAGCAATCTTTAAAAGTTTTGCTACTTTTCTAAATCTTTGAAATCTAAAAGTAACGACTCAAATGTTTCATTCAATTAAAACAAAGTATACCACAAGCAAGCCTTACCGAGACATTTAACGCTAGAAGAAGTTTAGAAATCCAAGCTGTCCTCCAGAGAAATGTATTTACTTTGTAAAAAAATCAAACTAAAGTTAGTCGTTCCTTTATTACCGCCAGGCAGCTGTCTCCCAGACAACAGTTTGAGTCTAAACCCAAATCAAACAAGACAATCTGGGATTCTCCAACGCAGGCAGAGACTGGGCTGTGTGGTTTTAAACAAACAATCAATAGAAAATAAAATTATAAAAAGAACTGAAGAAGAACTGTGGAAATTATTTTTTATGTGGTGAGACAAGATATGCAAATGTTTACCCACAATGCATCATGGGAATACCTGCCATATAGTCAAGAGGTGTAAACGAAATGTGATCATCTGGAAAAAATGGCTTAAAAGTTCTTATTAAGAGGAATATTTGATAAATTAGACATAATAATAGAAGTAAATACTATTATAATAACTCAAAATGTAGCAATTCATCTATTTAGTTAACATTTTTCCTTTTTGCAGACATCTAGTTGTGTACATTTTAAATTAGCAATAAAATATGTATGTGTCGACTGACAATAAGAGTTTAAAATCAGACCATTTTAATCATAGAGAACGTTTCATGGATAAACTGAAGAAATATCCTCAAGAAAGTCAAAACAGCATCAGTACACTCTTCAGGGCCACAGAGAGTTCATTACTTTCTAAAGTATCATCTAGAAGTCTAGATACTGTATGTAGTCCTGTGATAACGCTGTGGTCCACAACTGTTGAATGTGCAACCATAGAGTGTTATTCAGCACCATCACACTAGTCCAGATTACTGTCTTGATTGGTATTCCTGCACCTGATCAAGTAAAAACACAAAAACTCTAAATATCACATTGTTTATTGGGCTCAGTCAGACTGGGGCCTAATACAGGAAATCAAGTTCAGTTGTGCAGCTTTTCTGAATGTGTAAATAACAGTGTGCATTTCTTATAATCTGCTTATAAACATACGTACTAAAAGTTGAAAAGGTAATCTTATGTTGAGATAAGCGTCTTTCTTTTGCTGATTTTTTTGACAACAAACTCCAAATTTAATAACCTGCCAAGCACAGGTGGGTGGTTTCCATTAATTTTGTCTTTTTACTCTTTCTGATTAAGTTTAATTTAATATTAAGACAATTAAGTTCACCAAGTTGCAAGTAGCTCATTTGCAGAAAATGATTTTAAAATTCATAAAAGAATCATTATTAGAAATAATGACTTAGTTATAAGACTCTGATTAAATGTGATTAAAAGATTGTCTCAAGCAGATTGGCTGCTAACGTCTGTGGTGTTTACACAACTTGTTCTCAGGAAACTGAAATAATAATTTCTAAAAACATTCAAACTGACGTTCATTTTCTGCATCTGTTTATTGTTTTGATTTAAAGTCTCTAAACTACCTATAGAGTCTGTAGACCTGAAGATGGACTATAAAAGAAGTTCATACAGTTTATGGTTCTGGCCACTAGAAAGAAAAAAATCAGAAAACATGGGATGAGATGGGGTGATATTTTTTGTATTTATTCATCTTTATTTAGTATTTACTTCCTGTCCTTTAATGGTGTAAATTGGCGGTCTGGAGACGGTTGCCTAAAAGGATAAAAAACCTGCTTTTGCCTGATTGTCTTTGACAAGAAACCAAATGAAATCTGTTCTCAAATCAGTGGTTTAATGTTACTGTTGGGCACAACATGACACATCAGCAGTTTTCATTCATTAACCAAAAGCAGAGAGAACGGTCTGTCTCTTAAGGTCTGCAAATTACTACAACTGTCGTCATCACCAGCCCCCGAAAAGTGTTTCTTAACTAAATTTAGCAACAAATTTTAATGAAAGTAGCTGAGAGTCAGAGCCAATTGTGACACAATACAGTAAATTAAAAACATTTTTTTAATTTTATGTATATTTTATGGTCAATATTTTGATCTAGAGGTGTGGAAATCCCTTAGTAAATTCCTCTGTTTTACAACAGATTCTGGGTCAGTTTGGTTTGCAGGGATTAAAACACCTGTCACCAACCTGTTAGCAGTCCTCCGTAAAGGCAGCCGCCATGTTTGAAAAGAATCCATTCAGACCAGAGCAATCGCTGCTGTCAGCGTTTGTCCCTCCCACTGAAGATAAATCCATGACGTACATAAATACAATAAATAATTAATTAAATCATGAAGAAATTCATCTATTTTATTTTCACAAATACATTTATGACACTTAAAGCTGCACTCAGCAGGTTGGTAAACAAGCTAGGTATCGCTAGCTATTTTACAGAAACACGTCTCACTCACCCCTCCCATCAGGTATAATCCGTAGGCCAGCCTTTCCCCGACATGGGACCATGCATTGCCACGTTAACTGTGCAAAACAAAACTCCAGCTGTAGAAACGTTCCCCCAGGTTTTTCCTCTTTTTACCTCCAAACATTTTTAGTTTTCTGCTAGCTGAAAATGTGTATTTTTGTTATTTTTTTCCTAAAATGGAAGCGCTAACAGCCGGCTGTTTCTGCTCTTCTCTCACTTCCGGGATGTTCTACTGCAAAATGTGCCCATTCGGATTAAGAAACAGGAAGTGCTGATTAAAACGAGCCACTCAGATCCTGGTCCGGACCGGCCCAATGTCGGGCAGGTGACCTCTGTCCAGAGGGAGGGGGCGCGCCTGCAGCGTGCATCACGGAGTGAGGGGCCTGCGCTGGTCGATCCAGACACGCCTCCTTCCCCGGGACACAGATCCACGCACAGCAGCGCCTCTGTCCTCTGAGCTGGACATGCAGCGCTATTTCTGCACCCTTGCTGCATCTCCTTTTGCCTAAAGCCTAAATACTGCTTTTGCACCACTTGGTAAATACATCTTTAAGGTCACCAGCAAAGGGATGCTGCTGCATCCCTACTTCCCACAGTACAGCGTACACACAGCACAAGGTTGTTGCTTAAAACTTTGGCATTATCTCACAGATTCCACTAGAAAATAATCCCATGAACCACTGGATGGATTTTAATGAAACTCACAGGAAGTAATCATAACACATACATCTACAAGTGGTTATCTTTTTGAGTCAGTCTGATTTTAAAAAGCTGCCACAGGTAATCAACCCTAGCTAACAACTTAATTTGACAAATACTGAATTAAACAGTTATATTAGTAGCTCCAGCACTGGCAGATCAAACAGGATCTTATGATAATCTATTGATAACTGCATTTCAGACTTTTTTCTTCTTAACTTTTACCACAGAGTTTTTTCTGCCTTCATTTCAAATTTGACATAAAAGTCCAGCGGAGTGTAAGATTATCCACCATAACTGATTTATGCTTTTTGCTCACCATCATATAATAAGTGTGATTTCCAGCGTCTTACTTCATCTGTGTCCATATCATAGACCGTAGTTTGTTTCCTCAGCATTATGGTCCTATCTCAGAAACAATAATAGCACATCAGCTGCACCCAGCTGCGACAGTACACACACTCCACTCCCTCACACACACACACACACACACACACACACACACACGCCTCCTGTGGTTTAGTGGCCCTCTCCTTCACGGTGGCTTCATAACAACTAAATTATGCATGCATCAGGAGAATAAATCAGCTCGGACACGCTGACAAGAAAGGGCACATCAGAGAAGCCATAAAATGCACAAGAAAAATAATATTAAAGAAATATGGATGAAGTTACGCCTCGGCGGCGTGCTCCTTTTTTTATTTTGCACACATAAACTGGTATCACTGCCAAAGTGACATCCCAATATACAGCGTCCAACCTGCAGTGGCAACTTATCTAATTCACACACACACGCTCTCTCTCTCACACACACACCCATTGAAAAACTACAAGTCAAGCCCCTGCACCTTAAAGGAGCTGTGATATGAGAGTCGTCGCCTGTCACGATAAGCACACAGTAAACCCCTCTGCTGTCCTGTGTCCTCCTAACTGAACCTGGAATAAAGCCATTTTACCACCTGCCCACTGTTAGCAGGAGCAGCCGTGAAATTACAGCTGGGAGCCTCCGTTTTTCATTACGACCGACCGCTCCGGCCTTTTCTCTGAGCCGCAGCAGAGCAGGCTGATTGCTTTGATGTTACTGTATGTCCCAGCATCAGTTTGTTTGTTTAAAATAATAAACAATAAGTGCACATGTGTGTCCCTGGAAGTAAGCAGAATATTAGAATGTGAGTTCAACTTCTTCATAAGTTTTGATCTTTTTTGTGTTTTGTGGAGCTTAATTTGTCTCCTCGGGCACGCACTTCATCTGTCTGTGTGTTACTGTCCATAGCCCTCTATCACTGTGTGTGTGTGTGTGTGTGTGTGTGTGTGTGTGTGTGTGTGTGTGTGTGTGTGTGTGTGTGTGTGTGATGGCGCTCTCATAAGCCTGTGGGTGGATTTCCAGTAGAACAGAGCTCCTCTCCTGCCTCCTGTAAGCAGGTCCAGAGAGACAGACGGCATGCTGCTTCTGTTTGATTTGACAGCCGCTGTCTTGTTGATTAGGACAGCACCTCAGAGTGTAACGGCTTCTTGCTGTACTGTAAATACCATATCAAAGCTCTGGCGACACACTTTGGGGTTTCTGGGTTTGTATTTTAGTTTCTGCCATTAAAGGACTAAAACGTGGCTCTTTAATTCGAGTTCAGCAAGGTTCACCTACAGATGTACAGCGGTTTGGATTTTTCTCACCCTTAATGAACAGCATGGCTAAATACTGTACATGTCCAGTGACCTCACATGGACCATCGGGATTCAGAAGGAACACAAACGATTCTATTATATGAGGAGGCTGAAAATGCCAGTCCCAGTGCTGCTGTGTTTGTTTGTTTCTACTGGTTTGTGGAGTCCTGAGATCTGCGTTAATGGTTTGTTGTGGGAACTGGTCTGAGACTGACAATAAGGCTCTGCAGAGAGTGGTTAGATCTCCTCAAAACCAGCAGCCTCTCTACTCTAGAGGACAGCAGATCATGACACACCCCACCGATCCACCTTCCTTCCTTCAGGCAGACGACTGAGCAGCCCCAAAGCCCAGAGACACAGCTGTAATATGATGTTAGGTGTTTATTAATGACTTTAGGTTACTTATTAGGGCTGATCCTTATCTTTTGCAGTCTGACGTCTCTAATATGCTGTTAGATGACAATAATAAAAACATTTTAAACATTGTTAAACTCTGAGTGTTTTAAATGGTATTTTTCTGTTATAAAATCCGTTGAACTGATCCAAATCCCTTCTTTAGATAACCATCATTTGACTCCTCCTGTTTGGTGTTATTTATATTTTCCTGTAAAGTCAAGAATAAAAGTCAAATAAGGCCAAATAATACTGGGGCAAAATACAAAGCCTGAAGGTTTGATCTCCACTGCACAAACTGCAGCTACATGATCATATTGTACAAAATCATTATGGTTTCCTTAAAAATTATGAAAAAGAACCCATCAAACATAGAGGGACAAGTTTTGTTGTGTGATTTGGAAATCTTAAGGATATAATGTTGTTTCAAGACCCCTCAGTCCCAGGATACTCAGGAAGGACTAAACTGTTTGTATGATTCTAACATAAAGCACATGTCCTGTAATGCACTGCTCAAAATGGTCAAATCAGATCTCAGTTATAAATCCCGGGCTCGTCCAGTTAGCAGCAGCTCTAAATGGTTCTCAGTCGTTTGTTTAGCTTGTAGCATCCTGACATCAGGGCTCCTTGTGAGGTGGCAGGTGATGTCCTGGGGTATCTCCTCCCAGATCATTACCAGGGAGCTCCTGGACTCTCTGAGGTGCAGCTTGGCTGTGTTTGCATTGGATGGACCTAAACATGATGTCCCATCCTTCAGGAACAGCCTGTATACTCTTACCACATGAGGTCGGGTGTTATCCTGCACCAGGAGGAACCCCTGACCCACTTCACCAGTGAAGGTCTAACGATGGGTCGTTCAAATAATTGAATTTGAATTAGAAATGTTAAGACTGTTGTATTTAGCGATTGGCATTTCAAGATATTTTTAAATCACAGGCATTTATTTCATCATTTTTTTAAACACAACAACAATTCAACAAATTTGTTTTTTTTAGGCTACAGGAAGAAAAACTCTCAGGTCAAGTTTTGGAAAATGTGTTTTTCTTCAAAATATAGAACTTCTCCTGCTTTTACCTGACCTGCTGAGGTCTTAGTATTGATTTGAGATACCAAGTGGAATCAGCGATTCAGAGACCTGAGACTTTATCTGAGGTGAGCTCAGGACTTTTATTTTTAAAGTTTTAGAAAAAAAGTGTTGTTTTGTTTGTTTGTTTGTATCTTCTTACTTCCACTTGTTCTTTAGACTCAGTATCATGAAAACCTTCTACATCTTTAAAGCCTGGCATTTGAAATAGTACAAAGAAAGTCTGAGTTTAAAAGAATTAACTATTTATTGGCTAATAATAATACATTCTGTATATATAATACTTTAAGCAATGCAAAAAAAGATATAAAATAGCCACCTGTAGTGCTTAGATCCTCCACTAGTGGGCATACGACATACATATGATCAGGTTTTTGATTAATCCTGTTAAAGAAACAGATCCAGAAGACTTAGTAATAGTTTGATCTGATTTGACATTATGGGGTTTATGGGGGGGTGGACCTAATCTGTGTTTATGTTTAGGGAGCAATGTCTTTAGGCTTAGCACGAAAACGTATCTAATAAGAAACAGCTGTTAAAACTGTCCTCCTCACAAAGTTGAACCCCAGTTTTTGAATAATGATGCTGAAAGCTTAAAGGGATATTCCACCCAAAAGTTATGTTTTTTTTTTTTTTTTTGTCTGTTGCCATATCCCTCATAGTTAGATCAGTGGGCAAAAACTATTTGTAACCAGTCCAGTCGTTATCCTGATCCAGCAGTACTCCTTTAGCATTAGCTTAGCGTAAAACACTGTAAGTGAATGGTAACAACTAGCATTGTGAGAAAAAAGTCCTTAAAACTCAGTCAGTAGTGATACTAATGATACTAATTCTGCCTAGTGACCTCAATAAACATATCGACTGCAAGTGAAAATAAACACGAAGGAATTACAGGTACTATTTTAGACTCGGGACTACTACTACATGACACAGTGAGCCCAAAGACGCCTACTTCCATAAACCTCAAAGATGAAGAAAAATAACACAAAGCGCGAGCTGCTCAGAGATTATCTCCAAAAAACGTTACCGGGTTTAGCCTAGCCAGTATTTGTGTTTACGGACGTCTGCGTCTTTGGGGGGTTTGTCCTAAACTAAAACTGAAAAGCTGAACTGTCAATTTTAACTGAGAGAGAAAACACTTAAAACATAGCTAGTAGGGGTGGGAATCTTCAGGGTCTTCACCATTAGATTACCACTCAGAGAGCTGAGATGAGATTATAAAACGATTATTGATACGTTGTTCTTCCCCCTCACCTTCCCACCATTTGACTATGTGGTACTATTAAAGCATTTGTAATATTGTGATTTTACTTCTCTTTAATATTATTTTATTTAATTATTACAACATAGCAGTGCAATCATTTAAATACAGTCCCTCCAGGAAGTTGTGGTTTTTTTTCTTTTTTGTGATGTTTCATCCTAAAATGACTGATTTCGTGGCACACTTTTCAAAAGTTGCGGTAAAGATGCAAGTTTTTTTCAAGCATTTTTTGTTTAAGGTTTTATTTTGTTTATATACACGCACTGTATGTGTTGTTTCATCATAATATAAAGACTACAAGATGCCGTAATCTCTATGACAACAGAGCTGACAGCCTGTCTCAGCGTCACTCAGACGTTACAGTGTGAGGTTCACCTCAAAGGTTCACAGCAGAAATAGGTTCCTCGTGTTCACTGGATACAAACGTCTCGTGGTTGTTCGCATGTTTAAAAAAACGACGTTCAAAAGATTTCACGTTAGTTCGCGCTGACCCCCGACGGCCCTTTCATTTTAAATCTTCTCACGTAATAGCAAAACCGCCGACTCAGCACAGGTGAGGACACAGATCTGTTCTTTTTAAATATAGTTTCTGGCATTGTCCAAATACGGACATTAAACAGAGCTCACCTCGTCCCCACCCACCCCCAGCCCGTCTCTGCTCCTCTCTGTTCAGCCTCCTCACATGAGTTGTGGTCGAAAAGTTCTTGTCAAGCGAAGATTTTCATGTATAATCCACCACATTGTGTTTGGTTCAGAACAACTTTCTACCACTCCTGTGTAATAGCTACTTTAGGAAATTGACTTGCTCGTATTTTAGCTGTAATATCTGTTAGAAACTGACCGGCGTTCAGCGGCTCGGCTAAAACTGGAAGTAAACAGCTCGAGGAAACGGGGATTGGTCAAAGAAGAAGGTGAAATACAACAAACGCTAAGATGATTGGTGAAATTTGCAGAAAAGTTGTGGTGATTGATGAAATTCCAAGGCCGCGAAAAATAATAGAATGATTATTTTTAAATCGGTTGATAGTCGTTGATGTTTGCATCTCAATGCATCGGAAAAACAAGTTTATCTCCCACCCCTGATAGCTACTGTCTTAAATAAGAGTTAAAGATGCAACAACTTGGAAAAAAAGGAGCAGAAGTTTAGATTTAAGAGAAAATGTTATATCAAGGACAGAAGGTTGTATTTTAAAGTGAAATGGGTGAATGCAAGGGCAGAAGGAGAGATGATAGAGCAGAATGTTCGATGAAGGTGCAGAAGGTTGGATCAAAGAGAAAAGGTTGGATGAATGAGAAGAACATTGAATGGAAGG
The DNA here is from genome assembly GCA_006937965.1 of Callopanchax toddi. Taxonomy (NCBI): domain Eukaryota; kingdom Metazoa; phylum Chordata; class Actinopteri; order Cyprinodontiformes; family Nothobranchiidae; genus Callopanchax; species Callopanchax toddi. The sequence continues at coordinate 4,112,689 of SSNR01000022.1, read as the reverse complement.
TCAGAAGGTTGGATTCAAGAGAAGAAGGCTGTCTGAAAGAGCGACACAGGCATTTTTTTCTCTTTCTTTTTAATTTTTTTTTTCTCAACAAAGTCGTTTTTATTCCTGAATTTTCTGACAAGAGATGAAATGTTTTAAAAATTATCATTAAAATAACAACTCTGATGGACCACATGCTGGAACATAAAGGGCCGTTAGTGACTTACATCTTTCCACCTTTAAAACTCTGAACTTGTTTGATGTTAAAAAAAGAAAAAAACCTTCAGAAGTTTCTAAAATCAGAATCATCTGAGGATTTTACTCTGAGCAGCCTTGTTAAATTATACAATTCAATAAAAATGAACTCAAGGTCTGTAGAAAGTCTTTTTTATGTTCTCTGCCTCTGACACAGTATAACAGCAATAAATCCAATTACCTCTCTGAAACAGAGTGGATTCATCTCCAAGAACCAGCCCAGACGGAAGCAGATAAACACAATTAAAAGTGGTCTACTAGGCTAACGGTGAGCGGACGGTGCATGTAGAGTTCACACCCGCCTCATCGCTTTGTCTTTTCTTTGTATTAAGAGTCTTTATGGGACAAACTACAGTCTCTCGCTGCTGATGGATGAAGATAACAGTAATACTAGAAACCTTTGTGGTTTGAGCTCACTTGATTCCATGTGAGACCAAGACCAAAGCTCAATGGGGCGTTTCAGTCATCCAGAGACCTTATTTACCAGAGGAGTGGTGCATTAGAACCAAGAGCAGAAATCTAGTTTCATCTGGTTCTCATTCCCTTTTTTCCTCCAGTTAACGCTGACTTATTTTCTTACATTTCATTATTTGATTCGATTAGTAAATTGGCCACCGGGATCATTGTAATGTGAGTGATAATGGTGGAGTAATATGAACAAGCTGTATCTCAAAAGCTGACAGTCTTAGCAAACGCTGAGGTGCATAATTAGAGGAATTTGCAATATTTCTTTGAAGTTAGAACAGATTGGCTGTGAGATATGAGGGAGGGGGTGTTATAGAGAGGAGGGGGGGCAGCGTGCCTGGTGCTCTACACTGAACCCTAATGAGAGGCAGGGAACCAAAAGAGCTGGGCAATGAGATTAGATGCAACTCAATTCAATTACCGCTGAGCCGCCACGGGTGACGCTTCAAAACTCATCCTGTTAAGAACCCGGTTCAGAGACCAAGAGAGGAGGACTGCAGCTCTCGCTCAGCCGCCGTACGCCGCGCCGCCACAGCATCTCATTCGCAACAGCTCCGATTAACAAGCACACGGGGCGTCTTTAGGCTCCATCTGGATTTGATAGCGAGAAAACGCAGGAATAATTGAGTTTTCATCCATTTCAGCTGTTTATACTCCGCTCTACAAACTGTACGCTTGTTTCAAGAGGGTGTTTGGAGATCAAGAAGGAACTTAACACCCCATTCAGGCATGAAAATAGCCCCTTCACATATTCAAAAAGCTAAATTTGGCTGTGGATGTCCAACAAAGTCCTTCTGCCTTTAGTTACGCCTTTGGCACAGACACTCTCTCTCCCCTCTCTCAGCTCCTTCGTATCATCTCTGATTCACTCCTGGCTCTGAGCTTCCACTACTCAAAACTTTGAGATCACTTGGAAATGTTCTTGTTTTCTATGAAAACATGAAATGAGCAGGACTTGCAGACAATGTCAGAGTTAGAAATTCAAGTTTTTTTTCTAATTTAGTCTAATTAAGACACTGGTTATGTATTAATGTCAGCTTATCAGACCAGCTTCCCTTCCATACAGTCCTCCTACTTCACCACTCCCAGACCATGACGCTGTGCAACAGATCCGTAAAAGAGATGTCTAATAATAAATTAGCCTTTTGTAAGGATTCACTTAGATATTAAGGAGATTGAGCAGATGATAACAGACTCTATGCACGCCTTTAAAAATCATCTGATTCATTTTATTTAATTGCAAACTGCAAAAAAACATGTTTTCATTTTGGTTCCAAACTTTCAAGTGGCAGTCTGCTTTCTGTAAAGATAAATGTTGCAAATGATGACAGAAAGCACCTTTGTCTGCACACATTTCACTGTTGTTTTTATACAAAAAAGACACAATCTCAGGCATTAAGTTTAACCTCTGTTTTGCACCGTAACCTGGCAACGTCGGCTTGCAGAAACATGAATGCACTTCATCAGGCTTAAAAGAAAAAAAACCATAAATGGAGGTCAACATGACATTTCCTCTCTATTTGGGATATTGCAAGAAGGAAAAGCAGAGGTTTTTTGCTGAAATGTTTTACTTAGAACCATTACACTGAGGACGGAAATCAGTTGACATTAAATAAAGTGCAGCGTGTGTGTAGGTGTGTGTTATTGTGGCATTATTAGTACCGAGGAGCCTGATCAGCAGCTGCTGTATTCTGTAGAGCAGCGATTTATAGGAGGCGATAAGGAAACCGTGTTGTTGTCTTCCATAATTGATGTAGTCGACTGTATTAGATTTTCCGATGCAACGCAGCTGGAAGGCTGCAGTTGGCAAAGAGGTGCGTCTGATTTACAGCGTCGTCTTTTTACCACGTTGGAAATAAATATCACTATCAAGAGTGTTTATGTGCTGTTTAGGAGGACAAAGTGATCGACCGGATGGAGTGGTTCTCATCCAGGAGAGGTGACAGACAGATGTGAAGCCTCGCATATAGACGATAAATGATTTATCAGTTTTACAGCCTACTTAGGGACGGAAAAGGAACTTTTAGTTGGGTGTTGCTGTCAGAAAAAGTCACTCAAATTGTTAGTTTTATTAATTTTGAAGTCTAAATAATGAAGCATAAACTTTTCTGCTGACTTTAGTGGAATCAAAAAAGTAATCCTTTTCTGGACAGACTATTTACCGCCACCAGATTCCATCTCTTCATTTCCATACAAATGTAAAACTAGGCAGGCATGGAATCTTCTGTGAATCTTAAATGAATCCAATTGTTCCTGAGCGGTTCTGCGTTCGCTGGAGGCGGAGAGGGAGGAGACGAACGCTGCACAAATCAGCAGTTTCAAAATAAAAGAACCCCAATGATTCAAATCTGACTGACGGAACAGTCTTGCTCCTCCACGTGTGTGTGTGTGTGTGTGTGTGTGTGTGTGTGTGTGTGTGTGTGTGTGTGTGTGTGTGTGTGTGTGTGTGTGTGTGTAAGATTCATTATTACTGTTACATTGTTTGCAACTCAAAACTATTTAAATGAAAACTAGAGATTTTCAGTCTCAAGGCTGCAAAATAAAAAGCTAAAATTCCCCACATTATTTCTATATGACTGTCAGGACAGGGGTAGTGCAGGACCCAAACGCAGGAGGACGGAGGCAGGAACAGCTTAGGTTGAACACAAAACATTATTATTATTTATTTATTTATTTATTTATTTATTTTATTTTTTTGCTGGCTGGACTCAGGAGACACATGAGGCTGGTGATACAACACAAGGAACAGACAGGGAGTGACTGAACTAACAGCATATATAGAGAGGGAGCTAATCAAGGAGACGAGACACACCTGGAGGGGATTAGAGCAGGACACAGGAGGAGGAACACAGGCACGAACTGGACACCAGGGGGCAGAACATGACAATGACTGCTTTAGAAATGCATGAAAACTCTGAGAGGTGCAACAGCGTCGGTCAGGCTGCACAGGAGTGTGTTTTCATCATGCTAAACTATTTCATGTCACACACCTGATGAGATTATCGCATGTTCAATGGCTCGTTAGCTTTTTCCTTCATAGCTTCACCGGCCTCTTTAACCAACAGAGACCATTTTGACCTAGTTAATCTGCGTGACGCCTCCAAATGTGAGAAGCTTTCACCGCTGGGATGACTGCCACGCCATCCAGCTGGCTCATGGTCGCTGAGGTTTTGAGCACATGCCTGAAATGAATAATGCATGTGTGTTATTTAAACCGACATTCTGCAATTTTTGATTCCGTTTTTTTAGCTTTGTTAGAGAATTCTGCTGCTGAGTTAAATGAATTTTTCAGTTTGGTATGTTTTGTGCTTCATTAAGCAGCCAAACTTTATTGGGACAGAATCAGAGCTGCATGGAAAAACAACCTGCTGCAGCTTTATTGATACTATGAGGCTGTCAGCCAGGATAAACTCACATTTCCTTCACTCCTCTTTTATTGGTCAAATATATTATTAGCATGCAGAGTGTGAATGCATGACATGTGTGTATAGCTTGTGATTTACTGCAGTCCAAACTTATATGAGACATTGATATTGCGCATATTAATATTGCAACATAATAAATGTTCCATACATTGTGCATCCTCATGGAGGAGTCTTCATTAGAAATGAGCTTTTCAGGATAATAACCAATCCCTCCACCCTACTAATGCCACTAAACACACAGATTACATAGAAACAGGAACCCCCACCCACCCCCCACCCCCACACACACACACACACACACACACACACACACACACACATCCTCGTACTGATACACCTAAAGGTACTGAAGTGTCAAACTGCCAGCAGCAGGAGAAAATACTAAGTAATGAAAGATATGTGAGGTAAGGAGGAAAAATGAGCTAATAAATAATAATAGAGCTTTGTAAAGAGAATAAAACCATGTAACTTGTTAAATTACAAACAAAATAGAATTAAATTCAGCTAATTTATGAAGCTCTTTATCTATTTTGTATTCATTTATGTCATGTCACAGGTCAGATCAAAGCTACACATCCAGTTCATTTTAGTCGTAATAACTGGTCAAATTCCCTCTTGTAGAAAGAAACCAGCAGATTAGGTTGATGCTTTTTCCAATGCATTCCCCCATTCTGAGCAGAATTTGAAGCCAACCAAAGCGCCCCTAGTGGCTGGCTGCAGTATAGGTTTTAAGTCCTGCCCCCTCCATGTAAATGAATGGGACAGATGATTTTCTCTATGTCGATGCTTGTTGATTCATTTAGTTCTAACCTCAAATAACATCCGTGTAGTTATTAATCATAATGTGATGCTTTAAAGCACCATGATGGCGTGCACGCACAGAGAATGCAACATGGCAGCTTCTGTTAATATGGGATATTTTCACTTTCTGAAGCTGAAAGTAAATGAAGATGTGTCATCTATCTTCCTTTAAGTCAGTGGCGTAACCCCCTTTATACCGCTGTAAACACATTACAGTGTGAAGTACAGGAAGTTGGGTGTTTGAGTCTTAGTTTGTTTCTTTGTTAAACACTGAGAACTGGAGGCATATTTGATAAGATGCTACCTGAAGACAGGATACCTCTGTAACTCTGGGGCCCGGTGGTCTTCAGGCTGTGTGCCGCTACTCCTCTGGACAGATGACGCAGTGCGTCGCGTCGACCCCCGCTCCTCATCGGACCGCTCAGCAAAAGGTCACCTGGTGGAGACGTGGCTGTGCGGGGTTTATGTATCGTGTGTTTTTCCAAACTAAATTCGTCTTGACCAGTAAGGAGGAACTGAAAAGGACAGAAAATGCTCAAAGTTTTCTTGTTCTTTGTTTTTTTTATTTGTTGGGTTTTTGGGGGGCTTTTTACAGATGACGTACTAAATGTTTACCGCAGTCTGACAAGCTATTTGCTCATCAATTATTGTTAAAAAATTGTGGACATGTCCACTAAAATTTGGCATTGTTGCACCTCCCCCCCTCTCTTTTCCTGGATATGCACCAGTAACCCAGATGACAGACAGTGAAAAATGGCTGGACGTATAGAAACGAAGCTTATTTGACATTCAATTTGCAATTTCTTTGTCCTTGGTTTAATGAATCACCAGCTCTGTGTTTGATTTTCATGAATAACCTTCATATTCATTCTCACTTGTTCAACACTGGAGATGAGTTAAGCCATTTTTATTCCAGCTTGTGTTACACACAACCGCCCCCCCCCCTCTCAGAAACAGGGCTACATTATTCATTCTGTGCTGTGTGATTTGACCACAGTGTTTCTGAGCGCGCCGTTAAATGAAAATATTTCACGTGTGAATTAATCATTAGAAGGGCTCATTCTCCATTCTTCTGGTAGCATAATGATCTCTTTCCAGCGCTGGCCTGGATGAATCTTTCATTGTCTTTATCTTTAAATGCGCCGCCACGATCCTCCGAGGAGACGGCGCCATGAAACGCGCCGTCAAAGTTAACATGGAGCAGAGCTAAACGCTGTAATTTAATTGATGTCAGGCTCAATAACATCAGCCACTGATATAGGAGTAATATGGAGATGCAGTATATGTGCTTTAAACTCACCGATAATGCCTTTTTAATATGCAAACGCCAAAAAAAGCGCCTGTGATAATACACCTGCAACCTCTGGATCCAAATAAAAAATTCTGCAGAATGCATCAGAAGCCAAGCTGTCGCTTTTCTAATAATTCCCCTCGTCTCTTCAGGTTTCTCCATCCTGCAGGCCATCATGGAGGCAGCTGTAGCCAACAACTGGCAGGTGACCGCTCGCTCTGTCAGCAGCACAACGGACGCAGCAGAGTTCAGACGCATCATCGAGGAGATGGACAGGAGGCAGGAGAAGCGCTACGTGATTGACTGCGAGGTGGATAGGATCAATACCATATTAGAACAGGTGAGTCCCAAACTTCACATGAGGTCAGGCATGGCTTGTCGATGATAAAGTAAAACATCGACGTCCAGTAGCTCCTTTTTGCCGTCAACGTTAAGAAAACCCTTCATCAGACGTCTTGAAGGATGAAGATGCTGCTTGAAATTCACCATGAAACATGAGAACAAACAGTTGTGATCAAACTAAAAGTCATATTCAAAGCATTCTTGGATTGTGAGTGACAGAAGGCTCTGAAATCACACGTTTCATTTGTGTGTGTGTGTACAGTGTTTTATGTTGGAGATATGACATGTTAAAAAGACCCTTCACTGCTAGTTTTGAATAGAAAAGAATATGATGAGTTTCTATGTGAGCTTGAGGGTGTTCACTCTGCACTCCAGAGGGATTTCAGAGAAAATCATAAGTCCTACAGCAGTGAGAGACACACTGGGTGAAAGAAGACAAAAAGACCTACATTTTGATATGTAATTTGTATATGTTGTAAAAGAATTGTGGGAGTAAAAAGAGTTTGTTTGCTAATATTTTGAGAGGTTTAGTTGCATCACATGCCTCAAACATCCCATGAAGGCTCTGTCCGTAGCACCAACGCCTGTCTGTTCATCGAGGGATTTCTGGTGAGATTTCCCTCCATGTGGATGTGAGAGACACTATTAAGAATCAATAACCTAACTTTGCACATGCTCACTGTTACTTTATGCACCTGAAACAAAAACAACTGTGCCAGTTTTTCCTGCATCTCTCTCTTTATCCTGATCCTGTCTTCTGAATTATTTATCATTTGGTGTGAAGAATCTTCTGATTGTTTTAGAGTTGAACACAGTTTATCTAAAATGATGTGCATCTTTAGTCCATGAAGAGAATTTTGTACGACTTCCCTGCTTTTACATTCATCTGCAGAGCAGCACAGCTCGCTGTCATGGAAATCAGACACTGCGATCCAACCGCAGCCTGTAGGAATGACCAGTGGCGTGCTGGCCTGCCAGGTTGTCTGCTGGGAGGAATAATTGGACTGGAGTCTAGTGGCCCGCACTTTGGAGGCAGTGAGAGCAGACTCAATCGGCTTGTTGTAAGCGTGCACTCACATTAGGAAGACCTGCCTATTTGGAAGTGGAGGGATATTATCAGAACTGATAGCGGTGTCATGTTTTGTGCACTGACTTTTAGGTAAAACAGATTTATTTCACCCAATCGCGGTAAGGTTGTGAGCGTCCACCCTGTTTAATTCTTCCCTTTACGACTCAAAATCTCCAATCGTTGCCCAAGGAGCAAGTGAAAGGTCCAGCAGTCCTTGTAGAGGAAACACAATTACCAGGAATAGATGAGTCGCTGTTTATGTCTCCTCCGTTCGCCCTGCGACCCCGCTGCCTGCTCATGAGGCAATCAGCTCCAGAATTGGATTCTGCTCGTTAACATTAATTTAGACATCGGCTTCTCTTTGATTCACAATATCCCCTGAACGACTTTTACTTTCATTTGTTTTTTTTATTTTATTTCATGAATCGAGTTTAAAGCAGAACCACTGTTTGTATTAATTTGCCGTGTCTAATTTAATTCTCAAGCTGTAAGTTCCCTCCTCTTAGGAGTATAATGAAATTTATTCTGGTTTTGTGTAATAACAACAAGCAGCTTTTAGGAGAATCAGCGGACGATAATGACGCTCGGTAATAATCTGGTTGATGTTCTCATCTCCTCTCTCTGTAATCACACATTTAGTTCTCTAAAGTTTGGGGTTTTTTTGCGCAGAGAGATAAAATAATGCCTTTACAGCAGCTAACCTTCAAAGCAGCGGTGCGCTTGGTTTCGCCCCGTCTTTCTGTGACAGCCCCAGCGTGGTACATTGTTTTTTCCTTTTCTGGAGCTAATTGGAATAATCCGTCCAGCTCTGCCAATATAAATGAGTCACAGGCATTCAGGGAAGCTGCTGGACGTCTCTCTGAAGCCGCCACCTATTGGGCCATGCCATTATATAGTGAGGCAGGAATGGACCTTGTCCCATTAGGAAAATCACACCAAAAATGGCACCCACTGTCAGCTATGAGGAGACCCCGTGGCTCCGACCTGCTGCTGCAGTTCTATTAAGTAACGATTGTAGACAGATACAGATCCACGTGGAGGGAAGAGTTAGAGCAGCCGAGGCCGGCGTCTGCATCCTAATGTTGTCTGTCAAGGTCACATCTGCCCGTTTGGGAGGAATCGGAGCAGATCCAACGAGCCGACCGGCGAGGGGAAGGGAAATCTTCTCAGTGGCTCGGTTTTAGGATTTAATTGTGAGTAATCCCACAGCAGAGCGATTGTCTTTATAGCAGCCGATGAAGCTTACGAAGTGCGGAGATGTGTTGAATGGGCGAGCTTCGAGCTGAGATTTGACACAACTGTTCCAGAGAAGAAGGGAACAAAATACTCTGCTGCCCGTCATTAGGAGAACTTGTGATCCAGTTGCTGCTTTTTGTCCGTCAAAGTGGAGTGAAGGACATCTGGTGCTGCAGAAAACTGGCTGTACAATCGGATTTATTATAATGTGGATGTTGTCATAGATAAATGAGTTGCAGTGAGAGTTTTCTGTTTGGGTTTGAACACATTTTTAGCATGTGTTTCACTGAGCTGTAGCTACAGGATCAGATCCAGACTCCCACAGCTGAAACTAGAAGATCTTTGGTTTGATTTGATCATTTACTACTAATATTACCGATAGCCAATGCAGGCACCTTAGGGGTTTTCCTGTGTTGGAGTTTTATTTCCACTATTATCATCATGGTCCTAATTTAGAGTGAAGTGGGCAAAGTTAGATCAAACTGACTTTTTATTTATTTAAAAATCTATTTCAAGCAAAACATCATCCTCCCTTCATGAGCTACAAACCCAGATTTACCCATATTGACCCATTTTTAACACCAGTATTGTGAAGTATTTATTGGCTGATGCTGAATAATTGATGCATTTCTGTGATATGAAATAATGTCTCCTTATCATTTCTAGAGATTCTGTTTAAATCTGATCAAAGGTGAGAAGATTAGTATGAGAGTGGAGGAGTTCTGTTTTGGATTAAAGGTAATTCTGATGATTTTGGGGAGAATCCCTGTTTAATATAACATATTTATCTTTTAAAAACTGTGGTGTTCTCAGATGCTGCAGCCTGACATTAGTTTAATTTTCTACTCTTAAAGTCTTGCATTCACAGCAATAAAGCTATGATAGTTTTTTTTTATTGTGTTCATTCAAAAAGTTGCAAGAAAAATATCTAAATCTTGAGAATTAAAGCCTTAAACTTGAGCATTTGAGATTGTGAAATCTTTAAATTCCAAATAAAATGCAAACTTTTTCTGACTATAAAATCGCACATTTACAGTAAGGACACAGAATATTCTGATATGTATTCATAAATTTACCACTTTATCTTAGAATATATCCAGAGATCTTTCATGATTTTTTTTCTTGCAAATGTATAAAATTACAGTATCAAGGATTAACATTTCTTTTATTACCTGTATTTATGCCTTAAATCAAGGGGAAATTCTCATTTTTTTTCTTACAAATTTTAAATTTTCCAACATTTGATTAGATCTGGGTTTTCTCCACAACTTTCCCCTCCCCCAGCTTGTTTATATTTTTAATTTCCAGTGCCCCAAATACTCATGAATTGGACATTTAAGTTTTGTATTATTTTTAATTCTATAACCTTACTGTTTTTTGTCACACATTTTAAAACAAATGCATTTAAACAATTATTTGTTGACAATTTATATCCAAAGAGTGAAATACGGACTTCACTTTGACATCATAATGCTTTTTAATAACAACTCTTCTGCTTTGATTCAACATTATAACCCAGGAACAAACTATACTTTACATTTAAACGAGTCGTATTTATTTTCTTCAGTCCAGCTAAAGCTTTTGCATTAGGCTTTATCTGCACAGACATCCATATTTACACCCCTCAGCACAGAGCAGCACTATTGACCAAACAGTGACACACTCAATACGTTTCATTGAAATTCTCTGACACGTTAAAAATGAAACATGAGTCTGTGTTGAAGCACTTTGCCTGTAATTTTGTGGCAGGAAGTCTGGTCTTTTGATTAAACGCTGATGATTAAACAATAATTAAAACTGTAGCTGGCTGATTTTCTGGTGGGCCAATCAGTTAATGAATCAGTTGTTTTGGTTTGAATCTCAGGCTATTTAGATGATGAAGGCTTCACCATGAACACTGAACACAAAGCACCCAACGTGCTTCTTCACAAGCCTCCATCCATCTTTGTTTTATTTTGTCTGGACATGACGTGAGGGTGAGGACACACTGAGACACCTTTTTAAATGCTGCAGCATCAGGACACGTTTTGTGTAAGAGCTTTCCTGCAAATCTGCTTTTGGATGCAACACCGGGACCATTACAGTTTCATGCTGTAACAACCAGTCCAGATTTATCACCTATAGAATTCTCCATCAACACTGCACTGCAGATAAATTAACCCTATAGCTAAATTTCTCCTCTGGAGCCTGTGAGAGGAGGCTCCGCTCTGTCAGACAAATCCAATCAATGAGCCTCATTCGATCATCTTGATCCACAATTTTATGTGTTGTTCAAAATATTTGTGGCATAAAAAATGGGCTGCAAACAAGAAATATTGGATATTAAAGTGAATGTCGTCCCTACTTATCATAATGAAGGTTTTTAATCATGGGAATATGCATTCCAGGCTCCAGGTTTGTGTTATTTACCTACTTGAAGCGTCTAATCTGATGCAGATATGAGATTAGACGAGATTTCCTTCGACGCTCCGTGCTGGGCCTTTTCCCCCCCCCTCATGGGATTTGTGTGCTGGAGAGACAGCAACCTGCTCATTGCTGCTGCAAAGAAACGGAGACAAAAAAGCAAAAGCAGCAGAGACTGGGGACAAGCCCAGGGCGAGCAAGCTGTTCAAAGAAAGGCAGGCGAGGAGCGCTCTGCCAGCCACAAAGCTGCATTTTAATGCAGGAAAAGACAATAAGAAGTGAACTGGATTCACACAGAGAGCGTAAAGAATTGAGTTGGGATTTGTCAGAATAACATTCTGCTGCCTCTGGAGGCTTTAAGGGTGGCCATTAAACATGGGCTGGCTGGGATTCTTGAGCAGAACATCACTTTTTTTGTTGCACTGCAGAATTTCAACAGCAGCTTTAAAGATTCGACTCTTAAACCATGTGTATAACATTTAAAGCTTTAGTGAATAACTTGGTTTTATTAATTCAAAAGCAGTGTGTTAATCATTTGAACCTGTTGATAAAGTGTGTGTTGACTCACACACACACACGCTTGTGATTTATTTGTATGACAAAGTCAGCGAAAACACCAGAGCGCCAGCGGGCTTTGAGGAAATATTGATTATGAGCACATGTACCACAGTACCGGAGGATTTAAAAGTACAGCTACATTTAATGATCACACTAAAGAGAAAGTACCGTGTTTGCGGAATATTAGTACTTCTCTGCTGTTTTTACTCTGAGGGAGTGACAACCTTGCAGTCGGTTTTTGTTTTAATCAGTGCTTCTATATAAGTACTGCTTCCTCCAGCAGAAACTCTTCCATGTTAAATCACTTTTTTTCACGCCGAAAAACTCCTGAAACAGCTGAGTTTTCCCTGTTTCCAGGAAAGTTTTTGGGATCTTTAGAGTTGACTTAGTGCTTTCTCCGACGTCAGCAGGAACAGTGTGATGGAACATTTTAGCGGTTTGTCACTGTGACCTTTGAAAATCATGTTACGCCTCTAAAACCGGGACCCAGCTCACGCCTGGTGGCCATAACTGCTTCCCCAGGCAGTATGAAGTATAATCGGACTGAAACTTTAAAATCTGACCCTGGCAGGCAGGAAGTCAGAAGAAAAATGAAGGTGGAATGATAAAAAATACTCAAACAGATAAAAAAAATATACATAGATATCAGCAATAAAAAGTAGTTCTTTCAGATATAAATATAACTAAGTTTTGAAAAATAGTATTAAATCTAATTAGATGTACAGGTGGTCACTGATTTCTATTAGTTTGGATTTGTAAAACAAATATAGAGGAAAATAGAAACAATAAAAGGATTTTTGTTGCAGAAACGCTTTATAAAAATCTCATGACCTCAGTTTAAAGAAAGAGAGATTATTTCTGATCAGATTGATGAGCTAGTGGCATTGAGTCCAAAAGCACATCAGATTGTTGCTCTCCTAAAATTCTGAGAAAAAATCTTTACAGCAGTTGTTTCAAACTATTCTTAATAAAGCTTTTCACATTTCATGGCTGTTTATATAGAATTCTATGTTGTTGTTGAATTTTTTTTTATCACCAGCTAGCCGCTAACCACATAATGTGAAACTAATAGCGGTGTAAATATTTAGAAAATAGTGGAGGTGTAACGAGATCTCATTGTAGGCGATCTATAAGCATCATGGCCGGATTATCCAATAGGCATTATCCGCACACGAGGGAGATTTCGAAATGAATCGCTTTGAAAGTGAAGCTTTTTTTTTTCCAAAAGTGAAACTTAAAGCTGACATGTGGAGTATGTTTCTATGTATCAAAGTTTCATAAATGTTTCAAATGATATTTCAGTTCTAAAGATATATGGGTAGAGTTCCACAACATTATTCTTCTGAAGTCCCTTCTTCCTGACCGGCGAACTTTTTCAGCCAATAGAATTCAAATTTCTGCATTGCTGCCTGTCGGTCCATGTGCTTGTGTTTTGTGCGAACCTGTAGAGGTGGGGCTAAAGAAAGCAAAGGGGAGGGGGGATGTTTTGGGAGGGAAGCTGGCCCCCCACCCATTCCGAAAATCTTGGCAAATAGGTGGGATGGTTTGTGCTGATTTGTGCCGTTAAATGTTTCATTTGTGCTGTTATGGTTTTTGAGATATTACCGGTTTTATTTTTGGGTATGACGTCATCATCTCCCCGCAGTTTGCCCCTAAATGAACTGACCTCGTCTACTTTTTTCATGCTTTGATTGTGCTGATTTGTGCGGTTAAAAGTTTTCTTTGTACTGCTATGGATTTTAAGATATTTAAGGTTACAAAGTAGAATAAAACTTAGATGACGTCACTGGTTTATTTTAAAGCGAGCTGGGGGGAGGGTGACCCCTGAATGACCCCAGGATGAACCCTGAATGACCTATAACATCATCTTAAATATCTGAAAATCCATAGCAGCTCAAATCAGCACAAACCAAGCACTAACCACTCCACCTACCTCGGTGTGGACATGCGGAAATACTGAAAGAATTTCAACTTGGGGCCACAATATGTAACTCACAGGGGCCCCCTGCGTTACAGGATCCTTAAGAGACAGAGACAGTCACGAGGAGGGAGACTAAAGTCCTGAGAGACAGAGACAGGTGTGTGCGTCTGAAAACAACCCATATGAAAACACATTTTTAGCATTTTTTTAGATTGGAGCTGTTCACCAGAAATCCACATTGGTCTTTGTCTTCGCTAACCGTTAGCTCATCAATCTAGTCAGCTAGGACTCTACTTCTTCAAACTGAGGATGTTCACAGAGATATCTACAAGAGATGTTACCTAAACCCACCTAAAAACAATAAATGTGTTTCTAGATTTTGACATTTACTCACTTTTTTTTACAAATAGGTTTGGGTAAAAGTTGGAGGAATAGGCCGATGCTTCCTGCTGGTTGTGAGGCTGGAGATACATAATGCCTAAATCCCTGGCACCAACCTTGGCTGTTGAGGGCCACTTACTAACTGTGATTATAGAATTAAATGGGATTAAAGCGTTATCACTAAAGAGAAAGTGACCTGCTGAGTCAACCATTGAATGAAAGGCTGAGGCCGGTGAGCTGCGGTGAGAGATTTTAATATGTTTCCATGACAGCATAGAAATACAGCGTAAAGTAATAAAGTCTGTACCCCGAGGAACCCTTTTCACCTTATCAGTCACGCAAAATTATCCCCATCCTTTTCAGTAAAAAAAAGGAAAAAAACAAGATATGCTATCTTGAAATTTCAAAGTTTTGGCTCACAAACAGGAGCTGCGGGGATAAATGCCTGCGTCTTTGTAAAATATCAAGTATCAAATTGCTCTTACATCTCAGAGAAATGGAAAGACGTTATCTGAATATGAGTCATGTGTATCTAAAACGTTCTGCAGTTGGGGGAAGGCCAGCACTTCTGACACTGTCTTGAGGGGCATAAATCACTGCAGCCAAGAAAAGCATCTCAGCCACAGCCAGCGCTGGCTGTAAATTAGAGAGTGCTTCACCAAAAGCACCTCTCTGCAAGAGCCTTGAAGTAAAAACGGAGACTGAAGTGAGGAAAGTCCTTCTACATCAAAAGAACTCACAGATCAGATTCACCTTATTGTTCCAAACCAGGTCGAGAGGTGCACTTTAGGGTCTGAGAGCAGGAGAAAAGGATTTACCCGTTAACATATTTCTAATTTGATTCATAATTTATATTTAAATGGTCAGAATGCACTGTTACAGCTTAATCCTCGTGCATCATTATGGATGTTTCAGTTCATTTATGCAAACTTCCCTCCTTATTGTTTTGACTACAGTAGTGCTTATGGCATCATTTTTTTGTGTTATGGTTTTTCTCTTGACAAATTTTGGACTTCAAAATTTTAATTTCTCTAATAGATCAAAAGAACACTGAAGAAATGATCAAACTTATAAATCATTAAAGATAAACATGTCTACTTCCCAAAGAACTGCTTTAAAAACATGATAGATTATTATTCTTTTCTGCTTTTTTCCAACATAAATCTCTAATATGTTAGCCTGCTAAAAACCACCAAACAAACCATCTATTTACAGGATTTTTACATTTTAAATGCTAGTTTGATTACTTTGCTATCTATGAAAAATAAAAGGCACCAAAAATGACGTATTTCCCTATTCCTCATTTTAAAATCAGTTATGAAATTGTTAAAGATGAGACAACATTTTGAATTTAATGTATTAAAAGGTTTTCTGTAGCATCACTGCAAAAACTGATTTCTAAGAAAGTAAAAAAGCCTTGTTTTTATACATTTTGACCTATTTTTGTCTAAAAAGAAAATATATTCTTACAGCCCTACTTGAAATAGGCCAAATATTCTTAAATATGGTCAAATTTTCTAGATTTGAGCAAAAAAAAAAAATCAGCAAAATTTGCTTGGCTAGATTCCTTAAAACTAGCAAATTGTTCTAAATGCAGAAAATTTGGCTAGTTTTAAGGAATCTAGCCAAGCAAATTTTGCTTACCCCATTGGCTGAATTTATTTATTTTTTGCTCAAATCTAGAAAATTTGACCATAATTAAGAAGATTTGACCTATTTCAAGTAGGACTGTAAAAATATATTTTCTTTATAGACAAAAATATGACAAAATGTCTAAAAACAAGGCTGTTTTACTTTCTTAGAAATCAGTTTTTGCAGTGTATTAGATCTAAAATTTACTACCTTCTTAAGTCATTTAAGGCAAAATGATCTAGTTCCAACATGTGCTACAAATAAAATAAAACAGATTTTTTTTCCAGAGTTTTGGGTTAAATGTTGTGATCAACTTCTACCCTAAACAAAACAATCAAATGCTGAATAATTATCATGATTTAACCCCTTTAAAACCCAGTGTGATTACATGATGATAGTAACATTTTGTCATTGTTTGTGTATTTTCCGTAAGAGAAATCATTTTTGAGTGTTTTTATCAGAATATGTTAAAAAATAGCCATATTGATTCTTGCTTTGATGCATTAATATCCTTCATTTGTAGCGTCAGATTTGCATTGTACTATCCTCTCAAGTCAAATATGTGGAAAAAATGTGCACTTCTAAAAACTGCTATAAAGTAGCACAGAATGATATTTTAGGGTCGACTCTTTTGATCAACTTTAGAACACTGAAATATTGACATCTGAATCCCAACCCATTAAGTCCCAGTTAGATTATGTGATGCTGATTTTGATGCATTAGCAGTTTTTGTGTAGCTTCTGATTTACAATTTACCATAAAAAAGATGTTTTGTTCATTTAATGGCAAAACAAAATCTGTAATTTTTCCCAAAATTAAACAATCATGACTTTTATTATTTATTTATTATCATTTCCTTTCCTCAGTATATTTAGAGCACAACTTCCACTAACTCTATCACAGGGGTTTGCCTTTACACATCTCCTCCTTTCAGTGAGTTCAGCCACACTTTTAAAATAATGGAATCAGGTTGCCATGGAAACTGGTGACATGCTTGCCCCCTCCTCACTGTTTTTTTGTTTTGACTTCACCTAACAGTAATCAGCTGTACTGTAATGAAATGGTTACCTCATGCACACAAAGTCCTCCTGTCCAGTCTGGTTCTGAGCCGTTGTCTTTTGATTTCTGACGTGTCAAATATAAGCTCAAAATAATGACATCATTATTTGCTCTTCTTTCATCTGCCCTAGTGATATTTACAAGCTCTAGGGAATCGTTTTCTGTCAGCCTCCTCCTATGTTGTGGCAAAGTTTGCAGTGGAAAGGTCATTCTATGTGGAAAAACGTTTATTAAAAAACGTGCGGCTTTGGTTTTTACATTCGGCGCTTTCTGTCTGCTGAGGCATGTTGAGGCTGGTTGAGGGTGAGGTCAAGGTCATCCTGGTTTTCTCTCCATCTGGCTCAAAAGAAAAGTCCAGCCTGCAAACTGGAGCGTCTCTTTAAGCTGCAGAACAAAAGGCGGCGGATCGATGCGAGAGGATAGCGCTGTATGAAAAAGAGAAAATCATTCTGGGAAACAGAGGGATCTTTTCACAAGGTGTGTGCTTCAAAGACAATCAGCAGCAACAAAGATAACTGGAAAAAGGATGAGGATAATTCAAGATGTCTGAATAGTTTAACGAAAAATCATTACGCTTTAGTGAGTATTGACTTACTCGTGAAAATTACTTGTAAACTCTTAGCATTGATAATTGAAATGTGAGAACTGTGATAAACTTGATCAATTTCCAGTTGCTATTAAGTTCAGAATAACAATAAAAGGAAAATTAGGAGGAAAGGCTGTCCTGGGGATTAGCATCCCATTTAGCTTAAAGTACTGGACCGCATAATAAAAGTTGTTTTAATAATAACTGTACAAACATTTAACGCTATTCTTTAGCATCCTTTTCTACTGATAAACAACTTGATTTTGATGCGATGTGGAAGAGAGAGGAGCTAAAACAAGCTCAAAAGGTGTTTAAATGCTAAAATCTAAATGTGTATCTAAAGACCACATAGTACTCTGAACAACAGTAATTATGAAAATAAAATGACTTTTATTAGGAAAAATATCCTCTATCAGAGAAAGTTTTTGTTGTTGTGATGTGAGTTAGCTGTTTTATCTAGCGGAGGCTAACGTTTTCTAATAGCGAGTTAGTTGTTTAGTGTGCTCGCACATTAGGATTCTAAGCATTAGCTGATTTAGCTAGGTATTTTCTAGCCTGGTTTTCACTGGTGTTCACTGGTGGAAAAAATATGTTCAGTAGAATTTGTCATCACATGTTTTGGCAGATTTTCAACACACGATACAGAAATAACCTTATAGATTCTGACTATTTAACGTGTTTGAACTAAATGCTGTCTGAGCCACACTTTGACATGAAAACACTGCAGGCTACTGATTAGACAGACATGTAGCCATAAATGAAACAAGCATTTTTAATAGTTTTACTAGTAGTGGGACTCGATTTAAAAAATTAATCACAGACTTTGTAATTAATTAATTCCAATTATTTGCATTTTAATCTAACAAGAAAATTTGCCCTAAAAAGCAATTTTTTTTTTAATTTAAAATAATGTTATTGGGGGACAGAATCAAATAATAGACCTGAACTTTAGTATTGTAAACTCAAGCTCCTTTAATTTCTGGAAAAAGATCATTTAAATTTAATTTCAGTTCAAAACTGTAGAAAAACAATAAAATATCCCTGACTAAAACTGGACAGACCCTAAAGTACAGTACTTTATTATTTTATTTATTCATTTTAAGTACATTTTCAGAAGGGTATTGTTTTAAAATAATAATAATTAAAGATTTCCACCGTGTGGAAACGCCCTGTTTGAGTGAATCGTTTTTTGCAGTGCTGTGTTCAAACTGACCCACTGTCTTGTGACACTTCTGCCTCGTTTTCAATCCGGGACAGTTCGGGTCGGGTCTCTATCCGAATCGGACCGTACGTCGAGGAAGAGGCAGGAATAAATCTAAAGGCTAGAGACCGTCCAGTTTCACAGCGGATTACTTTCGGTTTTCGCGGTGGAGGGAGCAGAGGACCGCGTTTACCGGCCGGGTAGGCAGGTGAAGCGTGTGGACTGATAACATCCGAAGCGGGTGGGTTAGGCTGGATCCTCCAGGATGCGGTCTCTGAATTCACACAGGCTGCGTCAAGGACTGATCTGTGCGTCGGCGTAGCAGGAAATTGCACTGACAAGTGCAAGCTGTGATTTCCTGCTTAAAGTTTTTTAACAGGTTACTTTTTTTCCAAATTAATTAATCGAAATGAACACGTTAAAGTCCCACCGATAAGTTTTAGTATCATCAGGAACATTCAAGTTAAGTGTGTCTCAAGTTTATCAGCATACTTGATCAGAAGACAGAATTCAGAAAATAAATTAAATCTAATCAAAAATACTTTATTAACCCCAGAATTAGATGTTACATTTTTTAGTAACTCATTTAACAGTTTTTCTACAAGTGACGGTGACAGAGAAGACCTGGTGAGCCAGCATTGGCTGTGGTCAGTATTATAGTTTTATTTCATAAAGTCACAGTAGGCTGTTGTAGCTGTGGGCAGGAAGGATCAAAATTACAAGTTAAACAACTTTAATTTAGTTATGTTTTATAAATCTGTTTATTCCCATCATATCTCACTTGGTAATGCTGTTTTAATGTAATTATAACTGTTTAATTTCCACCTATTTAAAAGCATTCTCCATTTATTTGATCCTGATTCATTTAACGATTGTTTTGTTGTTTTAATACAGGCCGGTTGAACTTACTATTAGACTTTTACTGTATTCTGTGACTGTATGTACGACACTGTGGTCTTGTGGGTGTTTAAAGTGCTTTATAAATAAAGCTGGCATATTGTGGTAATGCTCAATGTATTTGATCTTAAAACGAATTGTAAAAAATATAAGATTTTATATTATTGAATTAAAAAGTGTTGAACATGAGCTGACTTACAGACAAGATCATCTGCATTGCATCACAACAAAGAGAAAAAAAACGTGTTCATCTGAGCTGGAGATCTAATAAAAGAGGTGTGTGTGTGTGTGTGCGTGTGCTCTGGCCGGAGGTTGTGTGTGTATCTGTGTCGTCGGCGTCTTGCTGTGCTCCGTCCTGAGGTTGCTTCACGTAGCCGTTGCCAGTCTGGTTGTGAGCTGCAGGCTGCAGGGAGGTGGTGAAGTGTTTCTCTGCTCCAGAGCAGGTGTGAGGAGGCTTACAGCCAGAGTCAAGGTTAGTGCACGGAGAAGGAGCATGAAGCTGTGTGCACAACGCAGCAGTGCTCCGAGTACATGAGTCAGACCGGAGGAAAATCGCTCTCCTCTGTCAGATTCTTTAGAAGCATGACAGAAATGTCTTTTCATGAAGCTTTCTGTCACTCATTAGAATCAGACTGATTGGTTCTCAAAGCCAGCTCCTGCTAGTTCTGCATTATAATCAGCTCATTTTCACTTTGTTTCTGTTTCACTTTCTTGGTTTGTTCCCATCTGTCTGACATCACGCAGCGCTGGAGCTATAAAGCCTTAATGATGAGAAATCTGTCAGAGAATGCTGACCCATCCATGCAGGTTGATAGCATAAAAAAAAGAAGTCTACGTGTGGTTCTGCTCTCTCGTGTGCTGTTCTGTGTAGAAAAAAACACCCGCATCTTTCCACGGTGTTAACAACTGTCTAGAAGAAGGGATGCAAGTGGTTTATTTTATCTTCGGAGGTGCTGAGTCTGAGCGAGGATGCTGGGTAAATTGTTTGTCGCTACCAGTGCACCCAAAACATCTTGCTAAACCATGTTAAAAACAGCTTGTTTTTCAGCTGAAATGAGCAAAACTTCAAATGTTTTTGCACCCCGAGATGTGAGAACACAAGATTCTCTCGCTCCCTCTCGCTTTTCAGCAGGAGCGTTGTAACAAATATCCAACGCTCCCAGCCCAACACACAAACAGATGATAAACTGATGGTTTGTTTTAGCGACAGCGCCAGAGCCAAAACATGTGCAAACATGCTGATTTTGCTGTAAACTTGTGTTGCTGTTTGTAAAGCGCAGATGAAAACCAAAGACACGTTTGATGGGTTTCTGCGTGGCAGCCGACCAGAAGTCCATCCAAACCAGACGGCAAACTCTTTACCGACACACGGCGCGAGGACTTGAAGCAGCCCGTCCGGCGTGCAGGAGCACAGACGTTTTATTTATCGGCAGGAGGTTCAAACCTCAAGTAAAAAGGCAGCATATGGTTTGGAGCAAAGCGATGAGACTGAAACACCACTTGCTATTTTCAGACAAGCTGCGTAGGATGAAACATGCTGTTCTGCTCCAAAGGTGTGATATTTTCAAAGCACAGGCAGATCTACTACATCTTACTGTCTGACTCTAAAATCTTTTGAGATATTTTTTCTTCTGCCTTCAGTCCAGCCATCGTGGAGGACTCATCCGTGCTCTGTGAATGAGTTCAAAGTGAGCAGAATATTCAGAGTCGTGCTCGTTTCCTCTTTAACTTCCTCTAACTGCTCCCTCCTTCTCTCTTGCTGTTCCATTAAACGACTTTTGCTTTTGTTTAAACCTGCGTGACATCTCGCAGGGGTCGTCAGGGCGCTTACAGAGACCGTCGCCTCCGCTTTCATGAGCCGTGTCTCCTCCGTCGTTCTCATCTCATGGGTGGTTTACTGTATTGATGTTTTTCCTCCCATAGGTTGTGACCCTGGGGAAGAACAGTCGTGGTTACCACTACATTCTGGCCAATCTGGTGAGTAATAACCGTGCGGCTCCCCAGAGAGGGAGCAAAACCTGCTCCTTCCTTCATGTGATGGATAAAATGTGCATGTGTATGGGTGGAAAGCCGGGGCCAAAAATACATCTTTTATATTGATAGCCTTTTAATCACAGCTTATGTTCATTTGTACTGATTTGATTGTAACATATTGGACATAACATTACTCAAAAGGTTTGAATCAGTTTGTGTAATTTTGTAATAGATAATGTGACACTGGTTGAAGTGGACATTTATAGAAAGAAAGAACAAAGTTTAAACCTTTTATAGACTAATTAGCCTAAATCTGGACTTAAAGCAGCCAGGTGGAATATCAGGATTATTACTTTCATCCAAAACCTGCCGTCTACAGTCCTATACATGTCTGCTGCCCTCTATTGGAGAATCTACAGGTGGAAAGTGCCTGTTTTATTTTTTAGTACTGGTTTGGATCCAGACCCAGTGCCGGTTCCATCCAGAGCGCACGGAGCTGCAGCTCGTCACGCCCCCCTCCCCTGCTCGCGCTGCACCTCCGACCACGGGGAGCGGATTGTCAGACAGAAACCAGGGTAGTACTCTGTTGGACTCATGAGAGGTGCATAGAAGCCTGTTCCCCTAGGGGTGACAGATGAATGATCGGGGGGACATTAAAAGCAGAGGGGGGTAAATCCCCCCCAGTCCCCATTTTGTCGGATATCACTGAAGGCCTACACACACAGAAATGAAAGTACAGAATTGTACCTTTTCTATTGTCACTGGGGTGGTACCCTCAAAGGTACCATTTTGTACCTTAACTGGGGTTCAAATTTGTACCCCTGTAGTTTGTACCTTTTACTAGTCAAACCTGTACCTTAGGGGTACATATTTGTACCCCTTAGGATACAACCCCCCCAGTTAAAGGTACAAAATTGTACTTTTGAGGGTACCACCCCAGTGACAATAGAAAAGGTACATTTCTGTACTTTCATTTCTGACAGTGTAGGGTGAAAAGCACAGCCTGCCACTGGCTCCAACCTACCTTTGACTGAATCCAAGATCTTTGGATGCAAAAAAATCAAAACCAAACATGTCAAACTATGAACACTGTAGTAGAATAGTCATTACTTAATGCGTTACCAATTCACACACTCCAAAACAGCTCACATGGGGACCAGTCCAACACAACAGAACCTAACGACTCCTCCGGCGGTAGGGAGGAGGGAGGTCCAGATAATTTCAGCTCATTAAGCAGCAACAGGTAGGAGCTGGGGATTGAACTCTGATTTCACAATAAGTGGACCACCTCTCTACCCCTGAGCCACGGTCGCCCATTAATGTGTTTTCAATAAAGTAAAAGAAAAGCTGCATTTTTCTGAACTTAATAAGAGTCTTCCAACAGACTCTACACGCCCCACAGAAGATAGTACGATTTATTTCCTTTGGCAGATCGTCAACATGCTATAATCCATCATGATCTAATCTAACCCCCCCCCCACCATATAAAGTGGGATTCTCTGTTTATTTAAATACATTAAATTTCTATGCAAAGCGATCGCCCTGTTTGTTGCTCATTCCTTAGTTATTTTACACTGCATAATTTAGACTTAACCTTTTTAACTATCTCCAGAGGGCAGCCATGTTTTCCCACGCTCCAGAGGAAATGCTCATTTTTAGCCTTGATGTAAAGCGTGAGCGTTTTAAAACCGAAAGGCCGGCCTCGCTGACCTCCCGCTGCTGTTTCTCTGGATTTAAGGAGATGTGATTATGCACCAGCCAGACACATGTCCTCGCACACCACGACACAATGCTGCACTTAAAGAAAAAACAGCATCAAAAGTAAATAACTGTCACAGCTTCAGGGTGAAGAAGGAAATGTAAAGGCTGCTGGATCGGTGAAAGTTTGTGAAATGTATTTGAAGCTTTTTTTTTTTTTTCAAACATGATATAGCTGGGGAAAGAAAGTAGGCCAGCCAGTTGAAGTATTTTGTTGTTCTATGATGTAACACAAACACTGGCTGGTTGTTTATTTAAAAATTGAATTCAGGTTACACCACAAAATATGAAGAGAAGCATTTGCCTAAGCACAACAGCATGCAGAAAAATGCTTTCTCTCACAGGATAGGATTGGAAATAAAATGCTCCTCGCGTGTTGCGGCGAATATTTCTGGTGCTTTGCCTCGGGTTATATCAAAACCCCTCAAAGAACAACAAGTTACACAAGTCCCATCCCTTTCCTGTTTGCCCTTTTGTCTCGTTTCAGGGATTTTCAAATGTAAGCCTGGACAAAGTCTTCGCCGGCGGAGCCAACATCTCTGGGTTTCAGATAGTCAACCCCGAGAACTCGATTGTGCAGCAGTTCATGCAGCGATGGGAGCGGCTAGATGAAAGAGAATTCCCAGAAGCCCGAAACGCTCCTCTGAAGGTACCAGGCTTTGCAGGGCCCTTTACACTGTGCATACAGAACACAGCAATCATCCCTTCTGAAGTTTTGCCTATCAGCTGCTCTCCTTTCATCCCCCGTTCCCCTTTATCATTCTTCATTCCTCTTTCTTCCTCCCACCCCTCGCATCCTTCGCCGTCTTCGCTTTGCATCTCTCCGAGCAATCGATATATTGATGGGCGGTGCAAGCCAAGGTTATATTGCAGCTTCCATTTACATCTAATTAAACAATGATCAGGGAAGAAATGGATTTTGAATGCCATTTAATTAGATTTTGCCACGGTGCAGTGGTCAACAAACAAGTGGCTCAGCCCTCTCTGGTGGAAAGGTCAAGAGAAGTTGGAGGAGAGGAGATAAAATCACACTTTAATTCTTCGTTTACTACCTAAATCTGCACTAAAGTTTGGAAAGGGGTCTTCACCTTTTGACAAGTCCTTGCTACTTTCTCATAAGCAAAGCGTCACCATCAAGTCCTGAAATGCACAGCCTGCTCTCAGTTTGGCAACATTGCTGTCCCACCTTTCACAATGATTTCCTTCCCCCTCACCGTATGTTTTGCTGTTTTTGTTTGTGCACAGTACACCTCCGCTCTGACCCACGACGCCATCCTAGTGATAGCAGAGGCATTCAGGTACCTGAGGCGCCAGCGCGTCGACGTCTCCCGTCGAGGCAGCGCCGGAGACTGCCTCGCCAATCCCGCCGTGCCTTGGAGCCAGGGGATTGACATCGAAAGGGCTTTGAAAACGGTAAGGAGGAACAGGAGGGAGTGGCGCGCTGCAACTTAAAGAAAAGGCCGGGAGAAGTGCAGCGGAGTTAGCGAGCGAGTGTGATAAAGATGGAAAGTGACAGAGAGACGAGGGAGGAAAGAGTGCAGAGCTGTTCTCCACTCGCTGCCTCCAGATATCTCTGCACAGAGCTCACTCAAATCCAGGGCCTCATTACCATAAAACTACATCTTTTATTAAAGCGTATCCAGTTCATCATTTGATTAACAGACTGAGCGCGCTGCAGTCACATAATGGACACAGGCAACCTTAATACCAGCTCTATCTGCAGAGAGGTGGCTGTTACACGTTTCCCCCTGTGTCTGTACGTTTGTCTTTCCACCAGGTCCAAGTGCAGGGCATGACTGGGAATATTCAGTTCGACAACTATGGCCGCAGGACCAATTACACCATAGATATTTATGAGATGAAAACAGGTGGGCCGAGGAAGGTAAGACCCCTAAAACCTACCAGCATCATGTAAGTCTAAGCATTTGATTTGTGATCTACACTAGTGAGTTTATGTTTCAAATCTGTAATCTCTAATAAAGTATGATGATTGTTGGATTATTTATTCATAGAGAAATTGATTCATCAAGTTTACAAACCTACAACATAATATGACTGTGTAAAAACTGTTGCTTTACTTCCACCCGTTTGAAGTATGTTTTTATGTAAAAGTTATAAATCATGACTCTTACCTGATGTGGAGAGCTTCCTGATGGATTGACCTACTGTCTGAGAAAAGCCAAAACAAGTGTTTTCTGCCATCTTTAAAATGGCTCCAATCTCCACATACCGGTATTTAGTTTAACATTATTCTATAAACAAAACACCAAACAAACTGTTTGATTGTTTCATTAACGAAAGAATACAATATTTTTTGTTGTAAAAAATGATCTGTAAATTTTTGCAGATACAAGACATTAAAGGGTTTCGTATCAATTTTTTTTTAATTGATTGATTGGTTGATTGTTTTTTTTTAAATAGCTTTTTGGTCTTGAAAATAAATTTTAGTCGGCCAAAATCCTACAATCAACAGCCACACAAAATCACCCACAAGGCCACAAGCGGATTTGGATTTGGTGTCTGAATGTAGCAGTAGACTGAAACTAATAGCAGAATGAGCTAAGTGAAAGTTTGTTTTAAAGGCACACTAGGTAGTTTTGGCTTGTTTTCAGCACCCCCTAGTGTCTGTTTTAAGTCACTGCTGTAAAAATGTTAGCATTGTACCGGAGACTCCGAAGTTGTAAAAGCTGTATTCTGAATACAAGCAGCAGATGGGGCTGAGTGACATATTAGGGTCATATTAGCACATACTGGCTCAAGGAAAAGATTTAAAATATGAAAAAGTTACATAGTGCGCCTTTAAAACAGCAGTAATACATTCAGGTTATGGCTATGTTCTGACTAGCTGTTAGCTCTTCTGTCCTGAAATATGCAAAGTGTATTACCACAAACTGAGGCCGTTTAAAGGGCTATGTATGGTTAAATAGTCATTTATAACTTTTACACAGAAACACACATTTTAAATGCTGGAAAATCTCTTTAAAGAGCAGCTTTCTTTCAGTTACAGTACAAAAGGACCACAACCCACCAGTGACATCACACCAGTCTGTAGAACAGGGGTGACAAACTTTTCAAGATGAGGGTCAAAATCTCCAAGTTGAAAGTCTTTGCAGGCCACAAAAAATTATTTTTGTTTATTTTTAAAAGATGCAAAAATGGTTTTATAGTGATTTGTTTTATTTGTAATGCTAAAAAAAAACACACACATTAGAAGGTATTTTACATTTTCATTAGCAAAATAAAAGCATCAGATTCCCTGCATTTGATTGGCCGATTGTTTTCTAGTTTGGTTTTTTATTTTATAAATTATAGTTTATGATTGGCAACAAGAACAGGATCTGGGCCTCTCTGTCTTCAGTAAAGCTGCTGGATTTAATCAGATTTCATGACCGGAGTTCACAAGTCTGCTTTGTAATAAAACAGTGAGGACTTGTGGTTCCATTTACCAGAAAATACAATTAAAAGAGAAAAAAAAAACTAATACTTTGGACCAAACTAAAACCTTTACATTTAAAAAAAAAACTTTAACTTAGTGGATGGCCTCACATTAGTAAAAGTCTGATCATAAACAGGCTGAAGTGTCTCTGCATCCACAACTGATGGAGGACTAAATTCTACCATTCTGGAAATGCAGCTGAGGGCCGCACAAAATCACTCAGAGGACCCTCAAGTGGCCCCTGAGCCACACATTGGACATCCTCTGAAGACTGAAGCAGTACTCCTGGCTCGTCAGGTCAGGAGAGACACTGATGCAGAAAGGTGACTCTCGCTCAAAAACGGTCTATATTTATTTTTTGTACATGTCGCATCAGACCATGTTTTTACTTTGTTTAAACTAAACAACATCTGAATTACTATGCTACTGTACGTGCTGCTGCAGCAACTTAAACACCATAAACTAATCAAATGGTCTCATGCTGAACTGTAGATGTTAAACAGGTAATATAGAGTTCTCATAGAGTTCTAAAGCATCAGTATGACTAGTCTGAGTCAGATTTGTCTTAAATATCCAAAAAGGAGCTGCTAATTTGTTACCGTTCAGGAGCAGCATCTGTCCTTATCTGACTAGCCATGAGTATCGCTCTGGTCAGAGAGCCACTTCCTGTTTGTAGAGGTTCTGTCTGCGTTGAGTGATGTCACCAGTGGGTATGGTCCTTACTGTGGATTAAAATCCCACTTCAGAATGATCAAAATGTCCTTTAAAGGCACAGCCATCATGCTCTGGCCTCATATGGTGATATGGACGTCTAAACGTTTGTTCAGATGGTTAACTTGAAGCCTGGATTGTGATCTTGTAACACTGCTCTAAAACCAGCTGCCATTTCTATGTTATTTGTGTGTGTGGGGGTCTAAAGGGGACTGAGAGTAAAGCTAATGTGATGCTGATTGTGTTTCTGTACCTCCGTTAGGCTGCAGCACTGATGAGGTGACGTCAGATATAAAAAAATACTCACAAATCACACAGAACCTGCAGAAACACAGCTAAAACCGTACCATCAGAAAAGCGGTGCGAGAGGTTCTTGTTGCTGAGGGACAGAGCAGATATAATTGTGGTCCTCTCCTGACAGTAATTACTGCACCAATAACCAATTACTGTAAAGGGTATCCAAGAATTCCTCTGGCTCCTCTGTAAAAATGGTAATTGCTAGAGGAGCGTTCACATTATAAGCAGTACCATATGATGACCTCTGGTTTTATTTCAAACCCTCTCTGAGATCCAAAAGACAGCTGTGAATTTCTCGTTCGCCGGATAAGTGTGGGCTCAGTCTGATATGATGTGTGATTATGCCGCCTGCCTTGCAGGCGTCTAAAGCCCACACTTCAATTAGCATCGCGCAGCCCTCACAGACGTCCCCGCACAGCCGAACGGAGGCAGGGAGAGAGGGAGAGCGCGGGGAGATGGATGGGGAGTGTGGGAGAAAGGAGGTCAGCGGGAAAGGAACGAGGGGAGATCAGACGAGACGGGCGGCACTTTGTCAGGACCTGCAGCCCCGGTCACCCCGGTGACAGTTAGAAGATGAGGGTTCTTAGCTGCGACTGCCACCAGTGATGTACGAGCTGATATCCGTCCCAGCTGCTCGGGGTAAGATCAGGACGTTATCTGTGGAGCGGCGCTGCGTGACACAGGCTCAAACAGGCCTGTCCCACAAGCAGCAGCTCTCAAATATCACCGTTGAACAAGAGCTCGGATAATAAAACCCTGCAGCTGTAACCACAGTCAGGCGTCTGAGAAGTTTGCTGTTTTCTAGCACCTCCTCTTGGAGCTTAACGTTAATGCACTCTTGTACACCTGTTTGTCCCAATCAGAGAAAGATCAGAGGCACACACAAAAAAAAAAGCCACAGACCAGATGTGAAAGGGAAAGTCTGAGCCAGCAAGTACAGATGCAACACGTTTCATCATGAGCCAGGGCAGCCATTACTTCAGATGCGCAAACAAACACTTGACAGTGATTTGAGTTAAGCATCTGCACGGCAGAATACAGACGAACTGCGACAGGCAGGGCTGTGTGGGAGAGACCGCGGAGCCCTTGAAGTATTATCCCTAATTATTAAATGTGTATGCCGTTCACAGGCCTGAGTTTCAGGCTGAATAGAGGAGGGATCGACATGTCGTTACATATTACACATGTGAAAGAAAAGAGCAAATATTGAATCAGCTGAGTTTTGAGTGAAGAAGCACAAAGTGTATGCTCGGATAAACGTCTGTTTGTCCAGACCACATTAGCAGTCTCCTCGTCCGTCCGCTGCTATTTTAGTTGAACTTCAGGGCAGAGGCAGCAGGCCTCGGGGAAATGTGGTGTTATTTTAATGAGTCTGCATCACTGCAGCTCCCAATAATGTTTGTCCCCCTTCTGCATGCTCACTTTTTATCTCGTCAGCGCCCTGGAATGCCTCGCCGACCGCTGCTCTCCTCTTCTCTTCTTGCAGATCGGGCACTGGAACGAGTACACGCGGTTTGTAAATATTATGGATCCGCAGGTCTCCAACGACTCCTCAGTGGAAAACCGAACCATTGTGGTCACTACTATTATGGTACACTTTCCGTGCAGTTTTAAACGTGTCCCGTTTTCTGCCACTCGAGGTCATGGTGTTGATTCCAAATGAGTGATACATTCTGTCCTGGGCGGGTAGAACCACATCTTTTTTGTGTTGCTTTCCATCCACTCACTACACGTTGAAACAGTCGGCCCAAGCCCGATCGAAGAGGGGCGGGCGGGGGGAGTGTTTCAACTGTATCCGTGTGGGTGTCAAAGCATTTTGGTTTCCCATGTTTTAGTGGCCTGTCGTAGCAGTGACATCACAATAAATGGTGTATTAAAGTGATAATGACTCCCATCAGTTACAAAAAGCATTCAAACACATGCGTAAGTAGACGTGTCTGTCCTCATCAGAGTAAATGTCCGACGACACTTGGGACAGACTGGCTGCAGAATGACTGGAGAATGATCCTGCAATGGTTGCACAAGCTGGGCAAAGCAAAATAAACAGTGTTGGAGAGGGATAACATCGCTGCGGTTTTGTTTTTCCTCCCTTTTATCGCCTCTCCAATCTATTTTCTATTGCTCCTCCATGTGTTCTGTGTTGAAGTATATATAAGCACCCTCCAGAGCTTTTGGAAAAGAATCATTTTCTCGGCAAACCGCATTAAGAAGGGGAGGGGGAAAGCATCGTATTTTAAATTTATTTTATTTTAACTGTATTTACTCAACTAAATGTTTCAGGCTCACCATTGAGAATCTTATTACTGCCTGTAATACGTGCAGTAATACCCCGACGCCTCGTTCTCCTCAAACACACATTCTGAAGCGATACAGAAAAGTGTCTGGGAATCAATAAGATTTCACAAAAACTCAACAGCAATTGGAGAAGTTTAACGTTCTTTAAAAGAGGAAAGAACAAAACAAAGGCGTTGGGTGGAAGGAGATGCTGCCTTGATCCGAGGTGAGGGGATACACTCAGCACAGAACAAACAAACCATTGCTCTCCTACTTGCACTCTAATTGTATGTGGCTGTAATGGTGACGCTTGCTCTCCTGAGCAGCCCTGCTCTTTGGTAACGACGATCTGCTCAGGAAGAAAAAAATTAACAAAAAAAATACAACGTATTTAAAAATGAAAGAGGAAAACACCCAGCACGCTCCTGCCTCTGTTGTTGCAGTAATTTGTGTTATGGAGTATTTTATTTCTGCATTGTTTTCTGGGTTAGCAAATAACACTTTTTTTTATTTTATTGTTTTTTATTGAAGACGATCTTTACCAGCCCCTTTTTAATTTGGGAATGAAACAGCCTTTAACTGCACACCGGTGCAGTGTGCTTGAATATGTTGAGATACCAAGAACACTCTCTGATCCCTCTCCTGTCTCTGGCATTTACTTGTGACGCCCATTTTCACCCACCCCCCCACTCACCTCAGAGCCAACCCACACCTTGCCTAAGAACCCCCAGCCCTATTAAACCCAAATGTGGCCTCCTCCAGGAGAAATGACAGATGTTTTTGATTTTCTTCCATTAATAGATGATGTTTTCTCAGTTGATTTTGCCGCTGAATGGCTCTAAAGGGGTTTGGTACATAAAGGCTTGGTGTCTGCTGGCTGTCACACCTCGATGAGAGCAGTGTGACCATACGATCAGGCTGCTGTTATCGCTGCATATTTGTGCACTCGCAGGGCATCATCTGTTTATGCATGACTGCATGGATGTCGTCGTAGCAGCTAATAATGGAACTGACTGTGTGTGAGCGTGTGTGTGCATTAAGAGGACTATTTTATAGGGACACAAAGTCATTTATCGTATTAAATCTTTAAATTTTAAGTTGAAGAACAGTTGACAGGTTGACGGGACTCGTTAGCATCTCATTGAGATGCAGCTGGAACTCTTTAGTGACATTTTTCTAAAAGCAGGATCAATTTTCTGAACGGATGCATTTGAAGGCATCTTTTTTTACCGTACTCAAACATACAGTACCTGGTCCTAGTGACAACGAAACATGACTGTGTGTTTAGTGTTCTACAATAAATGACAACAACATGTCACAAGCGTATTGCAAATTATATGAATCTGGATTTCCAAGGCAAGAGTTTTATTGTGTACAGTACTGTGCAAAAGTTTTTAACCACCCTATTTTTGGGGGTACTTTGTCCTAGAGTGGTCTTGAAGAAAAGTTTTTCGTGGTTTCTGAGGGTTTTCTTTGGACTTTGGCTGCTTTTTCACTTATTGTCTGCCCTTTGACTTGGTCATGACAGAATAATGTGCATATTTTTTCTTTTTTAATAAATTTGCTTAAAGATGAACAGGTAGAGGACTAAAGAAGACATCTCAGGAGTAAAACAAACTATATACAGCAGATGGACTATATTTGAAAGGTATGTTTTTAAGAAATCAATCATCCTTCTGTCAGTTTTTGTCTTTGGAATCACCTTGTTGGTGCTAAAATACTATTTTATTTTTCTAACTTTTTGAAGGGGGTAGGGTGAGGAGCTCGGACATTTGGGAGAGACTCGGAGTAGAACCGCTGCTCCTTCATGACGAGAGGAGCCAGCTGAGGTGGTTCGGGCATCTTGTTAGGATGCCTCCTGGACGCCTCCCCAGGGAGGTGTTTCGGGGGTGTCCTGTTGGCAGGAGGTGACCCAGGACTCGTTGGAGAAAGTACATCTTCAATCTGGCCTGGGAACGCCTTGGAGTCTGGCTGGAGGAGCTGGTGGAGATGGTCAGGGAGAGGACGGTCTGAGACGCTCTAGTCGCGACCCAGACCCGGTTAGATGGAAGAAGACCAGACAAGACAAAACTTTGGGGGGGGGGCATTTTTTTATTGATTTGGCTAATTAAATGGTAATAAATTGCACACAGTTGGTAACTAGGTCACTAATTAATAAATTATCCAATAAAAAACTGGTTCTTTGCTAAGTTTTCTGTTTTATATCAACACAATACTTGTCTATTCTTTGAGTTTAAGAGTTAGAGTTATGAAACAAAAAAACATTTGGCTGAAATGAAAATGAGTTAAAAAGCAACCAATGTCCAAAAACAACACTAAAATAAAATCAGCAGTTTGAAAGTCCTTCATAAAGGCTGAAGAACTGTCGATCCAAACCGCTTCAACTAACTGCAGGAAAGTCTGGCTCATTGGAAAAGAAATCAAAGAGAGAGATGACTCAAGACTTGCAGAGTGCTGTATATCAGCGTGCTCATGACAAACGCTCTTTGACGCTACCTAAGATGACGCTCTCTGAGTCTGCTGTTTCTGACACTTGAGGACACCTTGAGTAGATCTGAGAGACAGCACTGTCTTTAAAATCGTCTCTTTATTTAACACCTTAATTAAAACGCAAAGTTTCCTGAGGGTAGTTCCAGGTTAAAGTGAGGATAAAGATTAGGCAGGTTCTGTAGAGAGAGATTAGGAGTTGAGTAAAGGAAGTCTTGAGGGCATAAACTAAATCTAAATCAATGTAAAGTCCTCTGAAGCTATGGAAAGATGTGTGTGTGTGTGTGTGTGTGTGTTTGGTGTGTATATGTGCATGAATATCTGAATGCATGTTTGCATATTTCTGTATAATTGACTGTGTGTGAGAGCAAAGGAGTGAATAAACCAGCGTGTGTTTAAATCAACAGGAAGCTCCGTATGTGATGTACAAGAAAAATTATATGCATCTGGAGGGGAATGACAGATATGAAGGCTACTGCGTCGATTTAGCATCTGAGATTGCCAAACATGTTGGAATTAAGTACAAACTGTCAATAGTAATGGACGGCAAGTACGGAGCCCGAGACCCTGAGACCAAGACGTGGAACGGGATGGTGGGTGAACTGGTCTATGGGGTGAGTACTGGGATTCTCGCTTTCGCTGATTACATGACAGTTTGCAAGGAACTTCAACATGAGAGGAGATCTCATTTTTCCGCCTTAAGCTGATCACCAACCCATTGCGAGCTCATCAGCTCTTGCCCGGTTCAAAGTCCGACGCCGTCTCGCGAAGCTCGGCTGCGGGGGAATTTTGCCGAACGCAGCCTCAAGCGCCGGCGAGTTGGTGATCATCTTGAGACGGAGAAAATGAAATCATTTCTCAGTGCTGTTCGTTGCAATTAATCCATCTCGAAAACTCTGCCTCTCTCTCTCCCTTACAGTTGAAACAGAGGTAGGTACATGAAAACAATGGCTCCATATGGCAAACACACTGTAATCACTTTGATGAATGAAAGATTGTATGTCTTTGAAGTGACTGTGTAATTATGTTCAATGTTTCACGCGTTTGATGAATATGCCACATTCACAGCTGAGTAATCTGCCTCAGAATCAACAGCTAAATGATGGTTTGCGGTCTGGGACAATAAGATCCATATGTGTTGCGCTCCACCGAGGTTGAAACGCTCACATTAGCGACGGGGGTCACATCGTCTCCTACATCTGACGGAGCTCTCGCAATACCTTAAGAATTTCCAGTGATCCCCCTTCACCCTCCTCCTCCTCCTCCTCCTCGACCCTTTCAGGTCTTAATAGTTGAGCAGGAGCCAAATACAAAATGCATGAGACTTAGGCTTCCCCACTTGTTCAATATCCTAACTATCAGCCTGAGAGATTGCTTGGTTTGATGTGCCATCGCCTCCAAATTATCTTTCAAATGGGAAAAGTCCACTCCTTATATGAAAACCCACTCCAATCACATAGCTGTCAAGTCCTTCCAGCGCTCTGATTTTACAGCAGGTTGGCCGCCACTAATAGTTTTGTACATTCTGACCTTTTGACCAGTAAATTAATTTGATTTTAGTTGTCTTTTTAAAGGTTAGGCCCGAGGCTGCTCTTTATTGTTTTGTTTCCCCTCACCATTGATTGAGCGCTGCACGAGGATTAAACGGTTATAGCCCTCCGCAGCGCTGTGTTGACAGGGAAAAAGAAAACAACAGTCGTGTTTATCGGCTCTATTTGCGCGCCGACCTCACAAGAAAACACTCTCTGTCTTTGTGTGCTCCTTCAGTTCAGCGTTTTCTCCGTTTCGACATGAAGAGACAGCGCGGCACAACACAACAATACGCAGCATTGTCTTTATACGTAGTTGCTCTCTTTGAAGAGGAGCATTATTTAATTAATCGCACGCAACAGAGTCTGCAGTAACATTGTCTAACATGATTAATTATTTTCTTCTGCTTTTACAGAGAAAACCCATTGTGATTTGTAAAAAAAAAAAAGGCAGTGCCACCTCCTTGGAAGTGTTTTGATAGCATAATGTGATTGAAGTAGCAGAGCAAAGGAGGGAGATAAAGAGAAACAGCTTGGGAATAAAACCACTGCCAGAATAAGCTGTGTTTTGGAAACCGAGTGGACTGAATGGCATGTGATGAAGTGTACACACACAACCAGGGATTTCTATATACAGCAATGTCTTTACATCCGGAAAATTACAACCTTACACCGAGTTCAACTCTGAAAATGTTTCTGTTCTTACTTCAGTGCTAAATAACTCATTTTTAAAGAAATGGGTATTTCCAAGGCTGCACGATATGTGAAAACTATATTATAGTTAAACCTCAGTTGACGATTCGACACTCTTTAGGTGGTTAAGCATGATTTAAATCAGGTCTGGGCATCCAGTCCGTCTGATAGAACAATTATATGATTGGCATGCTGCATACAGTTAAACAGCCTGTGATTTATTGCAGACCAGGCGTTTTGCAGCATATCGGACATTCATTTCCTAACGATGATGTATTTTTGACATATTGTGCATTCCTTATTGTTTGCCTCGTTCAGGCCCCGCCTACACTACTCTGGATATGTTTTACATTTTCAGTTTTTCTGCAGCTTTTGTACCTCTATCAGCACAATAACAACGTTTGTTGTGAGATAATCAGAATTGTTCATTAGTTTGTGTCTTAAAAACAAGAACAAGCTTCTTTTCCTGATTCAGCTGCAATTAACTGTTGGTTGTGTGCTAAAATGGCAAAGAAATAAGAGCAAATTGTAAACATTATTAAAGGAAAAATTGAGTTTGGGGAGAATATTTAGCCAAGGAAAGAATGTTCTTTCTTTGTATTTTGATATGTTGTTAATGTGAACACCATCACAGACTACTGAGGGGTGTTGAAGCATTTTTGTTAGAATAATGTGGCCAGAAATGGAACAAAAATATTTGGAGTGTTGTAGACGGGGCCTAAAAATGTTCCCACACACTCTGAGCTTTTTCTCTTTCCTACCTAGTGTGGAACTGTGACTATAGTATGACTTAACATGCACGACTCTTCTTTTTTCTTTTAGCTCTCCTTCAAATGTTGCCTTCTGTGTCTTATGTCCTCAAATCATTTGTAAACTGAGAGAAAATCAGCTGCAGCCATTCACACAAACGGCACCTTTTCATATTCCAGGTCATGACTAACACTTGCTATGCATGTCCCCTGTTTCCAGAGAGCAGATATAGCCGTTGCACCTCTCACCATTACACTGGTTCGAGAGGAGGTGATTGACTTTTCCAAACCTTTTATGAGCTTGGGCATCTCCATTATGATAAAGAAGCCACAAAAGTCCAAGCCTGGTGTGTTCTCCTTCCTGGACCCGCTGGCCTATGAAATCTGGATGTGTATAGTGTTTGCCTATATCGGGGTGAGCGTGGTCCTGTTCCTGGTCAGTCGTTTCAGTCCTTACGAGTGGAACCTCGAGGAACAGGATGAGACCAAAGACCCTCAAACACCCCCCGATCCTCCCAATGACTTTGGCATCTTCAACTCCCTCTGGTTCTCGCTGGGAGCCTTCATGCAGCAGGGCTGTGACATCTCTCCCAGGTGGGTCCAGTCCTGCAGAAACCAGTAAAACACAATATAAGAAATGTTTTTTCATCCTCATGATGTTTATTGTGAAAATTTCAATGCATATTTCTATATTTTTTAATTCCACGTGCAACTAACTTCTTGTTTGTGCAAATGAATAGTGAACTCTGACTGTTTCAGTCAATTAAAAACATTTAAACAACTTCTTCTACTTTCCTTGGAAGTGTCCTGTTTTAGATCACTGATGCACTTCTAGCTCATTTTAACGATTTGACGGGAATTCCTGATGACTAATTCCATCACATATGCATTGACCACAAGTTGTCGTAGCTTGATTGGCACCACATGTCGCTCTGATTGCTTTCTGTTTCTCATCTTCATCAGGTCCTTGTCAGGTCGTATAGTCGGTGGTGTGTGGTGGTTCTTCACCCTCATCATCATCTCCTCCTACACTGCCAACCTGGCTGCCTTCCTGACTGTGGAGAGAATGGTGTCGCCTATAGAAAGCGCCGAAGATCTGGCCAAGCAGACAGAGATAGCCTACGGCACTCTGGACTCAGGCTCCACAAAAGAGTTCTTTAGGGTGAGTGGAGTCAGAAAATTTGTTTTTGCGCTCCGCACTAATCAACCAGTAGCTCCTCTTCCTTTCAGCTGACTCCATATAACGTCCTTGGTAAAGTCCCCCTTGCAGCGTTTCCATTTTGTACTTTCAGTATTGGACTCTTGACCTGTGCAAAATTGCTCCAAATAAGGTATGTTGACAGGGAAGCAATTCTCGAACTCCTAAAGACGTGGATGTCAAATTTATGCAGCAGCACTGCTGTGTGCAACCTTGAGGCACTGGGGCTGTCAGCAGAAAGCGTGATAACAACAAGGAGGACTCAGAGGTGATAAAAACAGGAGGCTAATCAAAGCACCCTCAAAGACTCAAACTCAGAAGGGTCAGTTCTTGAGTTATAATTAGCCAGGTAGTTGTGGCTGGCAAATTGGACCTGATGAAGAAGGGCCCCGCAGGTCAAACAGAGCGGTCTGAAAGACATTTCAGAAGGAAGAAGCAATATGTCTGCTGGCTCGAGGGACTAACCCTGCAATTAAGTTATAAATTAACTACAATCTGAGGCGATGGGATTTTAGTCGCAGAGAGGAAATCACTCCAGCTCGCGATGCAGGAGCCGAACAGAGCCGCAATCAACCTTCTGCTGTGGGATCCATCCACGGTTTAGCTCATGGCGTGGCCACAAAAGCAGTCAGCGGCTGAAAACGAATTAACAAAAACAGCGCTCTGCCTGTGATGACGAAAAGGCAAAATGACAGTCTTTTTATCTTCCGCTCCCTCATTACTCATCAGCAGGAGAGAAACAATTCATATGTTTCACAGCTGCAGCCTGTTGGCAGAGACACTCTTCATTTGAGTTACCCCTGGGTAGAATTGCTCACAGCCACAAAATGAAAAATCAAATCCATCTTTTGGGGGTTTTTTCACATAAAGAATGACAAGACGGCATCTACAGAGCTTGATGTTTAAACATTTGGTTCTAAAAACTGGATTCTCCCTTTTTTATCAATGATGCTGCACCATGTGTGCAGACTGTAGAGTATGATTTGTGACGGATAAGAGTCACAGATCAGGTTTCAGGCCCTAACTGTAGGGCCTCGGTTGAATAGTAAACCCATCTGAGAAGTGGAGTTCAGAATAACGAGTGTCCTAGTTACATCCCTAAATCTTCAAATAGGAAATGACATGTGTGAACTGCTATTCCAGGGGACTTTTAATTAAAGCTGTAGAGAGAGGGCTGACAAGGAAGAAAACTCACTGATTAATAGGAGTTCAAGTTCTATTTCAAATCTGTTTTTCAACAAAATACATTCAGGCTTAATTAGACCCATATGGCCTCAACCAGCTGGAAATGTTCAAATCAAGTCCAATGTTTCAAAAGCAGACATATGTCATCGTGTCTGACACTTGGCCTTTAATTTTTGATGCTTTCACCTGGTTTATTTCTCTGAAGCTCCGTGACAAGTAGAACCGAATCTCTAGATGATTCTTTTTTTCTCTTTTAGGTTAAAAAATCAGACACAAAGACATCACCATCACCTGTAGAGCCGAGTTCATTTTTCACCACGGTGTTTTTGGTTGAATCATCCTGACACCTCCTGTGGTTTGAGACCCCCCTCCCCTTCACAGCTTTTATGTTCTTAGCTCCTGTGAGATTGACTCTTTGGAAAACATTACCTGTCACAGTGTGTGTCTTCATTTGGGAATGTAGTGAAGCTGTAGAGGAATCCTGAAGTCTGGGGCGTTACAGTAGATCCTCCAGAAAGCCCGTATTCTGATGCTCTGCACCAACTAGGACAGCTGGCCTGGGAGCTCGGTGATGCGCCGCAGCGGAGGCCTGCATCACTCAAGGCATTTGGCAGCGCCTTTCCACGGGCTCCTGGCTCCTCTTCCTCAAACTACCCTGCTAGTTTGGAAAGTTTCCTCTCCTCAGTCTTCAGCCTGTTTGTTGTTGTACCTTGAGACGGTGGCGTGATGGCTCCAAGCATTGTGTTGCTCTTCTCCAGCGCCTCGCCCTGCTGCGGTTCTTTTCATCACTTTGAAGCCTGTCGTGAAGCTTTTCGTTCAGTCGGCTGTATTTGTGTTTTTTGATGATTAGAAAAAATGACGAGTCGTCCCAGCGAACCCGTGTTTATCCTCTCTGTGAGGTTTCATCCCATCCAAAGCCGTGCTTGGCTCAGTTACATTCTGACAAAGGCTGGATCACAATGATGGCTCGGATGATAAAATGTGCTGATGTGGTCGTTTAATTGCGTGTAAAGACTTTGGGGTGAGACCATCAAAGACGACCACACCGCTGTCCCTTCATGCACCTCATTTAACAGCGTAACAATGAAAGAATGATAATTGCAGTGAGAAATGAGGCCGCAGCGTGATTCTCCGCTCCTCAAAAGATTAAACATTACCCAAAGCCTCGACGGCAACCATCATGCATCTCACTGATCTGCAGGTGTGGTGGTGGTGGGAAGGAGGGAGGAAGGGGGACAACAGCTTGGGTGCAGGCACCATTACATTCTGCTAAGCATGAAAATCAATTTCACGACTCAGCTATTGTGGCACACGCTATTGCTTCAGGATGGTCCGGCACAATGTTTAATAAGTAGCTCTTTGTGCAAAGCGGACCTGCATTAGAGCAGGGCTGCATGAAGAAGAGCTGGAGAGGAGATTTATACAAGAAATCCTTAAGTTGCCCGGCAATCATATGCTGCACATTGAAACAGAACTCCCAGAGCTCTTGTCACTTTGTGTTTCAGTAAAGAGGAGGCTCCCGTAAAGATTAGAGGCTGTTTGCATAAAAAAAAGAAAGCTGACAAGCGTTCCTACTGCAAGACAGGCGTAACCTCTGAGGAAAAGTACTGTCCTCCACGGGGCTTGTGGAAGTTAAGATGAGCAGCAGCAAGCCGCCGAAGACGAGCTATTGGAGTCCAGCAACAAGCATCAAAGACGAGTAATTGGTATTCAGGATGTAGCATGTGGCACTTCAATGACAAAATACACCCCCAGAGCCTCAACTTTCATCTCTGCATACCCGAGATACAGGTAGTCCTGGCGTACAGGATATTGGAGGGAAATGGTGATGTCTACGGACAGAATAGAAGGGAAGTTGGGCTGAATGAAATATAGCAGAGGGAGGGTGTTTGGAGATGGCCTTTAAATGCACAAGCAGCAAGTGCATATGTGGGAGAGGCTGTAATGAAAGCAGTCCTGCAAAGCCAGAGGGAGAATAAAAAACAGGCTGCAGTTCGAAGGGCAGTGG
This sequence comes from Callopanchax toddi, assembly GCA_006937965.1. Classification (NCBI taxonomy): domain Eukaryota; kingdom Metazoa; phylum Chordata; class Actinopteri; order Cyprinodontiformes; family Nothobranchiidae; genus Callopanchax; species Callopanchax toddi. Next base: position 4,072,889 of record SSNR01000022.1, on the reverse strand, counting down.
GCAGAGGTCTGGAATAGCTGAGTAACTCAAAATCAATACAGATTAAGTGGTTATTTAGAATGGAGAGGTCAATTTCTTTGACTTTGGACTTTAATCACTCGTCTCTTCTTGGACGTTTTAATGACATGGCTGGAGATGCTTAAAGAAAAACAATCTCCAACCGTTACATTTAACAATGATCTTCTGAAAAATGCAGAACAGACACCCTCCCCTTTTCCTGTCCTTTGATCTTTATCTGCAGCACAGAAAACTTTAAGGACCTTTTTCCTGGTGAATAAGCATTTCCTCTCTCTAGACTTCAACCTGCAGAATCCCTGTGTGAGGTGTGAGAGAGCAATATGATCAAGGATTTCCTCCTAGAGGACGTTGGTAAATCTACTTTACTGCAACTTCTCTGTGATGTAAAACTGCAAGTGAAGGGAGGCAGTTTTTTTCTGTGCATAAAAGAAAAACATCAGTCCTCTCCAAGATTTTTTTTCCTACCTTTACTTTTATAATATCTTCTATTAGCAGCATTCAGTTCTACATGTTCTGCTAAACACAGCCCCCTTAAATCACCTGGAGTTTTCTTAACTGTCTAATGGCGATAACCATCTCAATGACTTGAGTGTATAGGAAGACAACAGTGTTAGATTTTTTTTTAAACTACTGCCGAGTATATAAAGCAAGGTAGATCCACCAAAAACAAATCTTTGTGACAGATTAAAAAAAATTTCTGCTAAAAAAAACAACCAGAATCAAATAAATGCTGTTTTAGGGCAGGATTTACGAATAAAGCTGCCTCGCATTGAACTGTAATCGGCTATAAAGGTGCTGAATACTGATCAAACAAAAGAAATCTCTTGATTGACTAATATTTATGATAGATGCTGTAAATAAGAGGCAGATACATTTATTATACTGATTTCTGATCAGTTTTTTAGGTTAAGTTTCATCTTCTTGCTGGGCTATCTCTAGGCTTGGACAAAATGATGGTAATAACGTATACAGCTTCAAAATAGCAACCCACAACATAGCCGTCAGAACCGAGCATCAGCAGTAAGTGCTCATAGTGGGAGCCATGGCTGAAATGGCCAGGCTAAATTATGGTCCCAGTCCATGACTGCAGGAAAATGTGTCCTACATGTCAGTTACAGTAAAAACGGCAAGCTGTCTGCGTGCTTTTCTTTGCATTTATAACAAATCAAAGTGTATGTGTGTGATTAAATATCAGTACTCTGTGTGCTGAAGTGGATTCTACCTAATCAGAAGAGATGGTTTTCTGCTATATTTGACACTAATTATTATCTGGTGGATTTTTTTTTTTTTTAAATGGTTTGTCATCACGTTTCCTGTAATTGAAAGGAGGTTCATGACTCTCAGTGCCACCCTGAGGGTCTTAATCTTCCCCAGCACACGGGGCTATCCATCTAAAAATGTTCACAGCTAAATATTTGTCACTAAATATAGCTTCAGTGCACGATCTGTAGGGCCGGAATAAAAAAGACTAAAAGCTCTTTTACTTCAATTTCATTAAGTGAAACTATCATGAGTTAATTCATGGTTGAAATTCTGCAATTTCATTCATAAATAAATGTTTTCAGCCACTATAATATCTGCACAAATCTTAAATTGTTAACAATAAACGATGTCCCTCCAGATGTAATGGATGTTTAAAGTTTCTCTCTACTCTGTTTAAAGCCAGCTCCTGTCGTTTTTATTCTTGTGTTAGAAGGTTTGAAAAACATTACAATACAAGACTGCAGGAATGTGATTGTTACAGGCAGATTTGCAGGTTGAACACCTACACAGATGATGTAACTGTGTCACTGAGGTAGGAGGCTTGGCTATTTAGGTACTTCATTATACAGTCAGCAACATCATGACTGCTTTAGAATGATGTGAGGGACGTTTAAAGGAGGAGTGTTTGAGCATGTAATATCATAGAATCTTGCCGTCTTTTTGCTCCGATATGAAATCGAGCCACTCCGTGTTAATTGGCTCATTTAGAATACAGCAGTATATCATAACAGGGTCATTATAGGACATATAGAAGCACACATGTATTTATAGCTGTATTTAATTGCTCAGCAAATTGCTCACAGTCGTATCCTGTCCCTAATTGAATTTTAAACGGTCACCATGTAACACGAACGATAACATTTTAAAGGAAATGAGAGAAGACCCACAGCATTATGCGTTCCTATTAGTGTATTGTGAATATTAGTGTCTGTAAGTGTGCACAATTGTGTGCCAGCAGTCAACAATCAAATATCTCTCTTTCCCCGCTGAGCGCCCTCCTTGAATCCGGGTTTCTGTCTCTGTGTGTGTCCGCTGGAAGCGTTTTAACCGTGATTTTAGTAGCTGTGAAAGGGCCTATTTAGGTTTTGGTCGCACTTTGTCCCCGCTATGATATTGATAAATTGACTTCATAAAGCACCGAGGCAGGCGCGCTCCGTCGTCACTAATCGATGCTCAGATTCATTCTTTTTCTATATCTGAGGAGGCGTCTGGAGCGTCCCCGCTGCTGAGAAGATGAGCCCCTCGTCTTTGGGGAAATGTCCTCGAAAACCTCCGTTATTTTTATGATGTCTGACACACTAAAACACTAAACCACGACATCTATCTCGGACTGTTGTTCCCCTCATAAAACAGGACGGCTGCTACCCCGACTTTAACCCTTGTTTGTTTGCGTAGAGAACATTTATCCTGCTGATTTTTTGCTGTGTTTGTGTAATGTCTCATCTTAACCCCACTCGTGGCCTGATGTGCTGTGACAGATGCCTGCAAACAAATTGTTTATGATTGCATAAAGCCGCCGAAGCACTTTGGTTAGGCCAAGGTTAATGCTTTTGTTTATTAATGCAGATGCATTAGAGATGGATGTGATCCTATTGAAGTGACTGTTTAGTAATTCAAGGCACAGATCCCTCGATAATAATCAGCATGTTTGGACACAGAGAGAAACAGAGCTCAGTGTTTTTATCTTCAGCTTCAAATGAAAAGCTTCGCGCTGATTTTATCTTACTCTCTAGAATTCCCACAAAAACTGCAGTCATCAGTAAAAGGAAATACAAATTCTAAAATGTTTTCAAATATTATAGTTTTTTATTTAAAGTAGGCAGGACAGGGTGTCCTTATATTATTAAATAATCCCAAAAAATGAGACAAAACACATTATCAGAGAAACACCAAAGATTATGACTGGCTGTATGTTTCATAAGTTTGTCAAAAGTCTGATTTGAACACAGTTCTCTAACCATGAGTTCAAATACACTCAAAGAATGGAGCAATAATAATATTAAACATTGTTAGAAATCAACACAAGAACGAAGAAACAGGCTGATTGTTTTAATGTTTGCTCATTTTATTTATGGAAAATAACAGAAAGGTTTGCTGTCAGGATGCGAAGGAGAGTTTTAGAGCTCAAGATTCACTAATTACACTGTTATCTCAATCACTAACAACGGGGACACTTTTTTAGTTAATTCTGCCTAAAAAAAAAGAAAAAAGTATAATACAACGTATTTAATTATATAACCTGATCATTAAAGCTCGTAGCGTTTAGCTCTCTCCACTGCTTTAAAAACACCATCTGGCTTTAAAGGCACGCTATGTCACTTTTTCATATTTTTAAATCTTTTTCTTGAGCCAGTATGTGCTAATGGTTAATGAAAATCCCTCAGCTCCATCTGCTGCTTGTGTCCAGGATACCGCGTTTGCAACTTCTGAGTCTCCGTTCTGGTGCCCTGAAGTCTCACAAAGTCACGTATCTCACGAGGGTTAGGCTAACTGTTAGCGCCAGAGTGTTTTAGCTCATGATTCCTGCATTTTTTAATCTCTCCCTATTTGAACACAGTTGATTTCTTTGAATGAGTGATGAACCGCTCCAGTAGAAAAGTCATAAAGTGGAGGTTTAGGTAGGACCCAGGCACAGATGGATGAGGCGGTACGTAGATAACAAAAGACTTTCATTAAAGACAGCTCAACTCAGGACAGGAATGACGAAGCAAACACACGCAAGGATCTGACGAGACAGCACGCTAATATACGGAGGGAAGTGATGACGAAACGAGACACAGGTGACTGGATTACACCAGGGGACATCTGTGGAGAAACAAGAGGACATGAGAACATGCACAGGCACAAACAGGACACCAGGGGGCAGCCTATGACAAGAAATCAATGAAAAGAGACATTTCAACAGTTAGATTTAGGTGTTTCTGAGCAAAGACAATGTTTTTATGACAGTGACTTAAAACAGACACTAGAGGGTGCTAAAAACAACCTGCATAATATGCCTTTAATTTTTCAAGATGAATAACTACCAAACTTACCATAAAAACATCACGTGTAAAGCTTCTGTTTATTGTTAAAAACTTCCCAAGCTGTGAAGGAAGATGGAGTGTTTTCTCTTTTCCAGTTTAAAAACTCCTGATTATCGTCCGAAGATCTGAACACGTGTGGAGAAGCTCTAAAACCCAAACTGACAGGGAAAAAAACAATTTGACGTATTTTATTTTATTTTTGGGACACTGAAATTATTAATAAAGTTGATTGAAAGCATCAGATTCACCAAAGCATTTTTAGGTTATGGACCCATTATTCATTAAAACATTTTAAAAATATTAACAGTTATAGCCATTAATTATCAATAAATAATTTCAAGATGTTCTGTGAGGTTAAAAAGGAAAAACAAACATAAAGACATTTCTATTCAACCTGCTGGGTGATCATAAATCGTCTTCAGGACCATTCAGGAAGTTCGGCTCATCACCTCTTGGACTGAGATCACTCCACGATGTTTGAGACGCCAAACTAATTCCAGCTGCAGTAGATAATTTTAATGGATGTTTATTACAGATAGCATCCAACTTTCATCAGATTTTACGGTCTTGCTAAACCTGACCCCAGGCAGGCTTTGGAGAAGCACTCGTCTTAGTCACGAGCCACTTTGTTGTTGTCCACTTTTCCCTCTGCACAGCTCCTATGAGTCACAGTTGAGATACTTTATTAACCACAATGGTGAAATGGATGACTGTAATAAGTTCTACAAGTTAAATTGGAACTATAAACCAAAAACGCAATTCACACTATGTGATCCAAGAATTATTCGAGCTTAAAAGAAAAGATCATTACCTGCAATTTGCTGTCAGTAGAAAGATTAAGGAGATGTCTGTTCAGCTAACGCCTTGATTTTTTACCAAAACTCAATTTGCATGACATTTCAATTTGATGAGGGTGATGTGTGACCCTCATTCACACACATTTGTTCCATATTTTGGTGCATTACGACTGTTAAGTGATGGATTTTGTAAATTCTTGTACCTCATGATCATGGTGAATCATTACTTTGTCCCAGAAGTATTTAAAGATATCACACAGTCACTTTCCTAGATGTCTATAAATACTTCACAATGCCACTTTAAATCATGTGATCGTTAAGCACAAAAATCCTACAAAATCCATCCCATAGGTATGGAGTTTTGTGTTTTCTAAAGTACTTCTCCCTTTCTCCTCCACACAGCGATCCAAAATAGCAGTATACGAGAAGATGTGGTCCTACATGAAATCTGCCGAGCCCTCGGTGTTTGTTAAGACCACTCCAGATGGTGTTGCCCGAGTCCGGAAGTCAAAGGGCAAGTTTGCCTTCCTGCTAGAATCCACCATGAACGAGTACATCGAGCAGCGGAAGCCGTGCGACACCATGAAAGTCGGAGGGAACCTCGACTCGAAAGGCTACGGTGTGGCGACGCCCAAAGGCTCAGCATTAAGGTGGGTGGAATAATATAACAATATCCCCCATGTTGTTATAGTATTCCACCTACCCTGATGTCCCCCCTCTTGTCATTTTCTTCTTGTTTTTTATGAATACAGAGGTAACGGTAGTAATGCCCTTTGAATGTACATGGATGCAAAGGTTATTTAATGCTTATCAGTGTTCTCCATAAATGTATAAACTGCTGTTTTTATAATAGAGAGCTCAAACCCGGAGAATAAGGTTAAAGCTAACAGTCATTTCATATTTATGTCTCTCTTACTGCTGCTTTTCTCTCTCCTTCAGTCTCTCCTTCTGTCCCGTGTGCTGTCCTACCTGACTGTTGTGTTGTCATTTTTAATTTAACAGTTCGATGGTTTTTCAATTTAGCCTTTTAAGAGCTGCGCTGTCACTTGTGACGAATGTTAATTGCATGATGTTTGTTGTTGTTACTTTTCTTCTCAATGACAAGTGTCCCCATCCCGCACACTTCAGTTCTAAACTACGTAACCCTTCATGCCACCTTTTTCCAAGATTTAACACTGTCTCTACCTTATATGAGCCTTTCTTATCTCTCCATATTCCTTAAATTCTCAAACAATTTGTCCTTTCCTAGACCATTCTGATTAACAGACCGTAGTCACTGCTTTGCCCATGGTAGTCTCACTACCAGCACCTATTATTATGATGCTTAGTACAATTATTACTTTGCATTAGGTTTCTCGTGCACCTGTGCATTTTCTTACAAGTTATGTTTTATCGTTTCAAGAAATGCTGTTAACCTGGCAGTTTTAAAACTGAATGAGCAAGGCCTCTTGGACAAATTGAAAAACAAATGGTGGTACGACAAGGGAGAGTGCGGCAGCGGGGGAGGTGACTCCAAGGTCAGCCTCGATGTCACCACAATCGGGTACCATAGTGCAGAGTAATCGGCAAGGCTGTTACACCAACCCAACCACTACCAAACCACCTGCTGCCTCGCCGAGGCAGAGCACCGGGCTTAGCGACAGACGCTTCCACAGCTCAGGTCGAAATAAGGAGCCTTTGTTTAACCAGCAGAAAACAGAATCTGTTCTCACCAGACTTGTTTCTGGAGATGAATATGGCTGCTCTTCATTTGTTTACTCTCCATCACAAATGTGTTGAACAAGTCTTTAATTTGGTACTTCTGAGAGAGAGAAAAACAGCTGATGAAGTCACATTTAATTAAAGAAAATAGTCTGATACTATCTCAGTGGAAGGGTCAGACACCCTGAACGTTCATAACACAAGTGAGGTTAGATAATCCAGTAAAATATGGCTTGGTGGTACTTTAGTGCACTGCTGCTTCACATCCACAACTCAGGTTTAGAGCCTTTGGGCTTAGAAACCAATTCTCTTTAATGGCCCCCCCAAAAAAATCTAAATGGCTGCTCAGACGAGAAAACCCAGGAAGCTCGGTAAACTGCAGCATCTGGATGGGATTAAGCATCTCAAGGAAACGTGACGATTCTAGTTAAATACAACACCTTTTTTTTATTATTGTAAATGAGTGACCTGATGAACAACCTGTGCTTTGATTCCATTACATGAACTCCCAACTTAAACTCATTAATAACCAGGCTGTGACCCTTTGGACCATCAAAGGTCTCCATCTTCTCTGTGGTTTCAGTGATTGATGAATATTTCAGAATGAACGGCGCTTGGTTCTCTCAGCCATGAGAACTGATGCCACCTACATTATGAGCTATTTTTATTTTTCACAGAGTAAGGAAGAAGCTTTATACCTTCATGGTGCAGGTCAGGTTAATGATAAATGATGCTTTCAGGCACATAACTGGCTACATTACTGACAAGCTGACAGGTCCGATAGTGTCCAAATGGGACAAGTCAACCAACACATCTACTTTTTTTTTTCTTTTTTAATACTTTTTATGAAGAGAGATGGATTTCTGTGATGGTTCAACTATAGATATTAAATTCAAAGTGGTAAAAAATAAAAAATGTTTGATGCTCTGGTCAGTTTGAAGATTTTTGGTTAACATTATTCTTTCAACATAGTGGAAAGAAAACATCTAAAATTCTCATTTCAATCTTTTTCATATTTTTTCCCTAATAAACATTCTTGGAAATGTGGAC
>SSNR01000022.1:3987534-4060034 GCA_006937965.1 Callopanchax toddi | reverse complement strand
GTGGCCCCTGAACCATAATGAGTTTGACACCCCTGGTGTAGACTCTCTGAATTCAGTTTTTGTCTGCGATAGCTCAGAGAAACAAAAGCTCTATTATTACTAGCTAATGGTTATCTTAGGCTCTATGCCAGAAAAAGTCTAATAGCTTTGACAAACAGCTGAATCAGCCAAAGCCCTGGAGACTGAGATCATAAAACAAATCAATCAAATTGTTAAATGTAAAAATCCAAAAACTCTCTGAGGTTTCAAACGACCATTTTACCAAATGCTAGAATAAATGTTAATCATGTTGTACAGCTCAATGAAACCCTGCCAAATGTTCTCCTGCAGAAATATCACGTCTCAAAAAATACACAGAGGACTTTTATAGATTATTTGACCACATTTCTACAAAAGAATCGCAATTAGGGCTTCCAGCTAAAACACACTGGGATGTATTGTTAGGAACTAGACATCGCAGCTGAGCTGAAATAAATGTTACCATTGATTTTGATTAGTCTGATTGCACGTGCGTTCTTCTTAAAAGCATTTCATGTCACATTAGGTATTTTCAATAACATATTTTATTAAGCATCTTATTATTTAGAGTGAAGGAATGTGCAGACACTGAATTTTCTCCTACATTACCCTTTTTATTTTACTCTCATGAGATTTTTTTTATTCCGTCCTTTTTACAACCTGCAGCTTTTACATACAGTAACCTCAGCTCTCCTCTTCTGCTCCGTATGTCGACACAGGTTTTACGAAACTTCTACATTGTTCTTTACAACTGTGATTAAAACATCTACGAACGGCACAGGATCACGGAGGGTTTGTGCCTCGAGCCGAACCCTCGCGGACGTACATGGCATGATAATCTGCATTGACGACACGACTAGACTGGTGACGGGAAGAGCCGATGAGGTTCCCACCTCTCAGTGCCTTATGGAACTCTGAGTCTAAACAATGCAACTCCTTCACAACGATATTGCTTTTTTTGCTTGAAACTCATACAAAACAGAAGAATGGTGCAATGTTAAAAACAATATATATGTATGTATATAGCTACATATAAATATATATATACATATATATAAATGAGCGAACTAAAGCCATTGTTTGCTACTCTAAGCACACTTTGAAGTGCCAGAAAAACGATGAATCATACTTGATAAGTGTTTAATTGGTTTCTTGTAATCAATATGATCGGATTACGCTTCATCCTTCTGCTGCCAGATTTTCACTGGTTCTACGTGTTCAAATTATTTTATTAGATCTACTCAGCGCACTGTAAGACACTGGTTATTAGATAATAGCTTTTATACTGCTGTGAATCCTTCTAATGACCATGTACTTGTAAAAAAAAGAAGAAGAAAAAAAGGATTCACTGGAGCAAAACGCCATTCAGCCCAAAACAAAGATGTGTGTTGTTTGTACTTTGAACTCCGGTGCTGCTGCCACAGTCTTCTGAACGCTCAAAGGGGACTCACGAAGATGAGAAGATGATCCAGTCTGGTTCTCACCTCCAGAGCCGGGCCTCGGTTCGCACTTCCAATACTGCCAAGAGTGTGTTTTGTAAGACAAATGAGTCTGTAAAGAAAATCTGTCTGTGGTTTACAGTTTGTAAAATATCAGGGAAGGTTTAACACTCGGAGACGTCTTTCACTAAAGTTTAGTCTTTCAAGTCTTCTTTACATCAAAGTAAAACCAAACAAATGAATAATTCAGTTGTAGACGAACTGTAGTCCAATTAACGGACAACAGTAAAAGACTTTTGACTGTAGGTTTTTAAAATTTTTTTGTTTTTAATGATCCTTTTGTTTTTGTCACGCTGCACATTTTACAAAGAGCTGTTTTTTTTAAATACATAATTTTGTTCAATAAAAGTTATAGTGTTTGGCGGCTTCACTTAGTAACTGAAAAAGAAAATTATATCAATACAACAGAAAGTAGATTTTTACAAGATTATACTGGGCTGAGCCCTGAAGCTTAGCACATTTCCATATTGCTGTAATCAATTCTTTTCTTTCATAAAGACTGTGATTCCATAGGATTTAGGAAGATGTTTATCTTATCACCTGAAACTATGGGCAAATAGTTTTATATTAAAAAATAGATAATGTGAAGAAAAAGAGCTATGTGAGAGAGTTATGTACATTTAGACAAATGGAATTTATTTGTATTACACGATGACGAATTAGATTTTTTTTTCATGTTTTTGTTTTCTTTAGAAGAAATTGCATGTGAATCAGTGATGCTTGATGAGCTCAGCTACACACAAACTGACCTTGGTTTAAAGCTAGAAATCCAGCCCTGCTCATTCTTTTGTAAACCCATTACATTTTTTTCTATTTCAGTCAATTTCACCAGAATCAGCTATAAAAATTGGGCAAGCATAGCAGTGGGTTCAAAATATGCATGCGGAATTTGATGAACCCCTTTGACGGGGAGCTGTACAAATAATTTTAATACATTTTGTAAATAAAATGTACAGTGAGGGTCCTGTGTCTGTGTCCTTACTTTTTTCTGTCTTTAATGCAATATGTTATCATGGCTGTTAACCTTGAAGCAACCAAGAGATTTCATTGACTTAGGGATGCGTTTTCAGAAGCATCTACAGTGCTGTGAAAACGTTTTTGCTCACACACCACGATTAAATGTTTCAGATCAGGAAACAAGTTTCAACAGCAAAGATAACATGAGTAAATACAAAATGCAGTTTTCAAATGAAAACTAAGAGAAACTTCCCCCTTTGTTAAATCATGAATTTATTGGGATTAATCACATTTTTTGTAAAACTGAGTTCAGTTCCAGTAGCCACAGATAGACCTGATTACTGCCAGTAGAGCTAAGAAATTCCTTCAATAGAACCTGTCTGACAAACATGAGGAAAGCTACAAGATCTCAAAAAGCAACACATCATGTCCTGTTCTAAAGACATTTTGGGACAAAAGAACCCAGAAGAACATCTAAAGCTCTGCAGGCCTCAAGGTTAGAGGTCATGATCCAGCAATAAGAAAGAGATGGGACAAAAACAGCATCTATAAGAGAGTTCCCTGACCATAAACAACACAAAGGTCTGTCTCACATTAGCAAATAAATGTTGGTGCTGCTCAAGACTGCTGGGAAATTTTTCTGTCAACTGACAAGACAAAGGTGTAAGTTTCTGGAAGGTGTTTGTCTCATTCCATCTGGAGTAAAACTAACTATTTCAGTTAAACATCATCATAGGGTTCTATCATCATACCAACAGTCAGACATGGTGGAGGTATTGTGGTGGTCTGGGGCTGCTTCACAATCACAACCTGGACCACTTGCTGTAATTAATAGAATCATGAATTCTGCACGCAAAAACAGCTGTTTTTACACCACATTATTTCAAATGTCCTGGTTATACTGACCACGTTCGGTTTTGCAATAGGATGCCTATTTGTAATGAACTGCAAACCAACTTAACAGTCAATCCAGTCACTGCATCATTGGAACTATGTCAGCCTCAGCCTTAGAGATGGGATGAGACGCTTTATCATCAGGGGCTGCTTGGAGTAGAGCCACTGCTCCTCTACATCAAAAGTAGTCAGCTGAGGTGGTTCGGGCATCTTGTTATGATGACTCCTCTGGAGGTTTTCCAGGCATGTCGCACTGAGAAGATCCAGGACTGTTGGAGGGACTATAAATTCCCTCTGGCCTGCCAGCACCTTGGGATCCCCCAGAATGACTGACGCTAGGGAGAGGGGCTTCCCTCACGGACCTGTTACCTTCACTACCTGATCTTGGAAAAGGAAAAAAAAAATAGATGGATGCAGACCAACTTGGGTTTTCATGCAAAAAACTACATGCAATGCAAAAGTGACATGGTTGCTTCCTTTTAAATTAGCATTGCGTGAACTGCAATGATTTATTTACGTATTAGAGCTGTTTAAAGATGGCAGTATTTCATTGTTTTGGCCCAGCTCTCACTAACTGTTCCATTGTTTTCCTCAAACTATGACTACTCTGGTACTGCAGGTAGGATACTGACTGCTCATACTAACTCCCCACTTCAAAACATTTGAACTGTCCTTTTAAACAAACAGCTTGTTTTACCTCCAGCATGGCACTGATGGAGCATCTGAGCAGATCCCATACACACAAGTACACAAAGAGACAAGGTTTTCCTGTAATTGTCCAATATTGAGCTGTTAGTCAGTAGAAGTGTGTGTGTAGGATCAATAGTGAGCCCCATCTGCTTTAATCCTGCTATCTGGCCTTGTATCTACTGATTGAAGGTTGCATTGACAGCTTCATCTGACATGTGCTCATTCTTTCCCTCCTCTCCTTTCATAAGACACTATTGTGAAATGATCAATAACATATTGCAACCCCCAACTGTTTACAAAGCACACACACTATCGTTTAGAAATTCAAGAATATATTTCAGGGAGGATGTTATTTTTATCGGAGGAGCCTTATTTATTATCAACCTGCACAGCGTTGGAGAGATTTCCCGGTCTGTCAGTGGTCTCGGGGTCTAACATTGTTGGCAAAATTAAATCTTCCTTCCAGAGATCCAGTCTGCCACAGCTCAAATAACCAATCCAACAAACATGGCAGAAAACCAATGTTCTTTTTGTTGCTGGTTTTTGGACTCAGACGCTGTGATTCAGGATTTATCCACTGCACCATTCCTGTGGAACCAACTTGGGCTGCAACAATCCAAACAAGTCATTTCTGACAAAGCATGAAAGGATATTGCTTTTTTGTTCTTCCTCTGCTTCACTGCTTCTTCTTTTATGGCTGTTTTTTTCCCTTGTTATGTCTGGAAAGCTACCAAACAGGAACAGGACAATGCACAGGAGGTGGTGTGCATTAAAACCTGATGCTCATCATGGCCCCAGAATGAAGTTTACTCGCCTATCAGAGAGGGGTGACATCGCTGTGATGTTTGTCCTGGAAGAATAGAAGAAAAACAAGCATTTGAGGATGAGAAAGCAAAGCGAACGTTAATCTAATCGCAGGAGCAAGAGAGCACATTTCCTCTCACCAGAGGGCGGCTAATCATGCCCCCACTCCATCGTCGCACACTCCCAACCCAGATACTAGAGGCAGGCTCCTGGTGCTCGCTGCCTCTTTGGGCCTGTGGCTCTGAAAGTTAATCTGATCTAACACAGGTTCAGTCACTGTTGAGAGGAGAGTCATATATTTGTGTGTAAGAAGAAAAAAGAGAAATGCGTGTGTGTTAAAGAAAACGGAGAGATCTCAAAGGGCTACGGGAGGACGTAACACAGGGAGGAGACTTTGATTACTGCTGCAAAAAAAAAAAAGCCTTTTGATTCAAAAGCTTCCTCACTTTGCTGCAGTCTTTTACCTCATCTCTGTCTCTTCAAGGACACAATGAATAAATCAGATTCCAACTCACTTGTTCCATTTTCCTCCTTTTTTTCTCTCCACTTTAGCTCTTCGGCTTTTTTTCAAGTACACCTGAAGAGAAGCTGCTCTTGACAAGCCTGGTTGGCATTTATCAGCCTTTAAAGCATGTGCTCCAGTATTATTTAGAAACATTTTTTAAATTCACTGCCTTTGTGGGGCATAACGTAGCTGCTTTGGGCCTAACGTCAACTAATTCTAGCTAGATTCTATTAAATTGTATTAGTGTGTAGTGTAATATTGACAGCATTCCTTAGAGGAACTCATACACTGTATAAGTATTAGGATACCCCGCTAACAATGAATTCAGGTGTTCCAGTAAATACTTGGTTGAACTTGCCTGGCCTCAACCTGATGGAACAACGTTGGGTTGAATTAGAGCAGAAACTGTTGCCTTCTGCCCAAAATAACCTCACAAATGTGCTTCTGGAAGAATGGTCAGAATTTCCCATAAACACTCATATACATAGAAAGACTTCTATAAGAGTCGATGCTGTTATATCAGTGAAGTTGTCATTTTACCGTAGCATGTCTTGGATTAAACCATCTGTTCCTGACCAGTACTGCTAATCCACCTCGTTTTCTTTTCCTGCTCCTCTTCAAATCTGTCTGCTGGTATCATCTGAAAGCCATTAGAGTTGGGCATATGTTCCTGCAGCCATGTCTCAGTTCATGATACTGCATTCCTGATATTTTAGCTAGGTCCTCATCAGCACTTATAATGGAATGGAAGCGATGGTTTAAACTCCCTCTTCCTCTCTCTCCTCTTTGCTCCTGCTCTACATCAGTGTCTCCTCCTCTTTAACTCATCTGATTCTGGGTAACAGTTTGGATATTATTTGAGTTTTTGAGATCATCGTGCATCATAACAATTGGCTTTAAAATTGAAAGGTTGCGGTAAATATCCTGCAAGCAGCAGCATCCAGTGCAACAAAACTTCCCAAGAAACCACTTCATAATGTAGCTACTGAAATATGCTGCCACCCTGTGTGGTGCTACTCTAGATCTCACATTGCTATTGCTTAGAGAATGTGGTGTTAATGCCTCTGAGCTTCTGCCACTTCAGATTTCATCTCAATATGTCAAATCGACTGAGTTAGAGCCATTTTTATGTTTGCTAATGATGATTGTGAGTTGATCATTATACATCCAATAAACACTGTCTAAAAGTTTGATTAAAATCTGTTTAGTGATTCGTAAAATATTTAGCTAACAGTGGCAGAGGCAAAAACATTACAGTCTACTTACGCTATGGAAGCGTGTAATAACATTTGCTTAAAAGCTGCACTGAATGTCATAGAAGTACGGTAATTTGAATTCCACTTTTCTAAAAACAATTACATTTTCATTTCTCAAAACTTTATTGCTGCAGACATGGAGCAACAAAGGTGTGACTCAGAGACGGTGCCGACAGCAGGAGGAGATCCGGTTCTGTTTGATGGAACCTGAGTGGGCAGGACTCACAGTGCAGCTCTGCACACAGTGTGATCGCTGGCAACAGATGTATCACTTCCAGCATCCGCTGAGACAGTTGCCCTCACTGGAGTTTTGTGGATGTGACACTCAGGGTCTGCAGCTAATAAAGAATGAGCGCTCCAGAGCAAAAGACACACGTGCTTCTGACATCAGAAACACCAAAAAAGAAAGTGAGGGGTCAGATGAGAACGGCACGAGCTGTTCGAGCTCACAAGAAGACGCCTCCTGGTGGCTAGGCTGCTTGTCCAACCAGTGTTGTTTTTAACTAAAACTACATGTGATCCATGTCTAAAGGGTTCAAGACTTGTTCAGACCTTAATTTATCAGACAAATATTCTCACACACTAACACTCTCCCACATCACAGGAATACACCAGAGGAACTGGTTACGACTCGACCTGATGGATTACTTCTAATAGTGGCTACTGGTTACCGTATTTAATGGTTAACAATAAACTATTTATAGGCAAATGTGCAGGAAATTAAAACAGAAATGTATGAATAGGAACCTCATTAATGAAGTATTTCGAAATTAAGAAATACTTTGTTGCTAATGATGAGTTAATGTGGTCAACTAATATTATACTAATAAAAATCTAGCTTTTCTTGCATTACTGGAGACTTTATGAGGACTGAAAATCATGTTTGGTTCTTTCTCTTCTTAAAGGCACACTATGTAACTTTTTCATATTTTTAAATCTTTTTCTTGAGCTATATGCTAATTTGACCCTTTACAGAAAAGCCACTCAGCCACATCTGCTGTTTGTGTCCAGAATAGACCTTCTGCAGCTTCTGAGTCTCCGGTGCACTGAAGTCTCACAAGTTCACGTATCTCACGAGAGTTAGGCTAACCCAATGTGGCTAGGTGTTATGCTAGCGCTTTAGTGTTTTTAGCTCATGATTCCTGCTTTTTTCCCATCTCTCCCTGCTTGAACACAGCTGATTTCTTTGAATGAGTGATGAACCGCTCCAGTAGAAAGCTATGAAGGCTGAGGAGACATTTCAACAGTTAGATTTAGGGGTTTCTGAGCAAAGACAATGCTAACGGTTTTACAAAAGTGATTTAAAACAGACACTAGGGGTGCTAAAAACAAGCCAAAACTGCATAGTATGCCTTTAATGTACAACAGGTTCTGCAGTGGGCCCCTCCCCCATCCCATAGCACTCACAGGCAGCCCGGTCCGACCACAGCAGCACTCCGCCTAATTTGGGTTTTGTGATTTTAATAAATTCAGCTAAATTACATTTTTGCTAATCTTAATTACAAATAGTTATTTAGTTACACATTACTGGGTTCTAACTGGTCCTCAGAGCCTCACAGACACTCTGCTGACAAACTCTCATCATGTAAACATCACCAGAATTTTGGACAAACATAAAACAGACCGCACTCTCTCCAGAATCAGGAACATAATGGATCAAAGGAAAACTTCTGAATCATCCATTACGCCAAAATGATTTTGGGGTTTTCCTCAGCTTGCCTCAGTGATTCCTCAGCTCATGACAACCTGCTTTGTCTTTATTTATTTCTCTAGGTGTTTTTTTTTAATCAGATGTTAAATTTGTTGGACAGATTAAATATCCTGCAGCAGCTTTATATTGTTGATTTTTAAAGCTCCTTAAAGGAACCGATACGTCTACAGAAGAGTTTCTGGTGTATCTAGACCTTTTACTTACAGCCTAAAACTTCTTTGTGGTCTTGGCAGACAACATGTTCAATCTTTTCATCTGGGCTTGGAAAATGTTGAAGTGCTCCTACATTCAAATCTCTGACAAAGTTCCTGCATACATTTTTAAACATTCTGCAGGTACTACAAGCCCCTGCATCCCCGCAGAGCACTTTTAGCATCCTGCTAAATCCTCGCTTTGATGAATCCCTCTGTTCTGGGAGTAAATGAAGGTTCTTGTGCAACAATGAAGCTTGCGTGAGCTTTTTGAGTGCGATGAAGTGATTTATGCTGCCTTTGATTGCTCATGTGTGTACTGGTTTTGTACTTTCGCTGTACATGTGGAGGACAGAGAGAGAGCGAGAGGCGCTGGGGAGATTTGCAGCACTGGATCAGAGAGACCAGAAAATAAAACGAGGTAGGAGGAGTCTGCAGAGCGTCGTTAAGAGCTCCAGCAGAGCTGACAAGTAGCTGAGTGTGACAGCACATCTGGACTGTGCACTTGTTCGTTACGACTAAGGGCAACCGACTGCAAACAGGCCCAGATACGCTGCACGCTGTGGATTATATTTAATGAAATGATCATCAGTCATCAGCTGCCACGACGCAGAGAGCTGTCACATGTCTAAGATAATCAAACGTCTACTTGTTTGGGTTGATCGTCGCATCTTCGTCAACTCCTGGAATTCGGTGTAATCCAATCACTGTAGTTGTGTTTGATGGTGTTACATTCACGACAAAAATAAAACAAGTCAGCTGTGGTCCGCCGTCCCGCCGGCGATGAAAGTCCAACTCCTTAATGTTCAACTGATGAGGGTTTCTGTCTTTTTCGTTTAGATTTACCCAACAGACGGGTCAACGATTGAGTTTTACAAAGCTGTGAGAAAATAAAAACATTCTCACATGTTCATAAATAAACAGATCATCACACTGAAAAGCCACTTCATAACTCATTTGTGAGTCATACAATCCACAGCTAGGCTCTGCTTTTAGTTTCAAAGGAACTCTGACATCTTCTTTGGAGAGTAGAGAATAAAGACGGGCATACATCATATTTGATTTTGCTCCGTTTCCACAACAGACACGTTCATCCAAACAAACTGAGCAAATGGAAGACGCACATGGCAACGGATATTACACAGTAAGGTAACAACAAACATCTGGCAGCAGCAGTCGGTGCTGGACGATGTCCATAAAATCACTCGTCGTTTCCAGGAAAGTGAATTACTCACATCTTATAAGTGAAACGCTGTTGTGTCAGCCACAGTAGGTAAACCAAGGAACACTGAACACATCGCTCTAATGCAACATCCTACTGGGGGATTTTGGGGTTTCACATACCAACTGACTAAGCTGTGGCCATGACGATGGCACAACACGAACAAAACAGTGAGCTTGAGGCGTCGTTGACCCAGCCTCCAAAATCCCCCGGCCTAATCAAGGAAGATGTGCCAGAAACCCTCTGATCCTCTGAGCCTAATGCCCAGAACAGGACACCACGTGGACATCCAGTGAGGTCCCTGCTGGACGGAGGCCCCATACCAGCAGGTGGATCTAGTGTTCAGGATGCCTTACAGTCTGTATGACTAAAAGCCATTTAACTATTTAAAGCCTTGAAAACCTGAACATCTGTGCCTCAGTCTCTGTGGGTTTTATGACGGTACGCTAAACGAGTGTCGGTGAGGCTGCGTTCCATTTCACAGAGAATCTTTTTAACCTACATTTACTGGCTCAAGGCAGAACTCAGCGACAGCCTCGTATTGGGGGTTTCTTGGTCATTTTGTGTTCTTGTGCATTATATGAACATTTTTATTAAACCACCTAAAAACAAATGTTTGTTACTGAAAGAGTGATAATCAGAGCGTCTAATAAATCAAAACCACACTGATCACTGGTGTTGACACCAGCAATACTTGTCAATTTAGCAAATTAATAAAGCTTGGATGAGAGGAAACATGTCTTCAAAGGACCAAAGAAGTCCAGTTGCCTTCATTTGAACCCATTAGGATACATTACCGTGACCTGGATGACTGAGAACCTTTATCAGGCACAGTGCTGTTGTATCTCCAACTTTATCTAATAAGCAACTGAACATTTGCAAGAACTTGCCAACAGTTGAAGAAATGTTTTGGTTGTAACAAACTTTGGGGCTTCAGATTTAGATCTTTTGTCAGACGTTTTTATTATATGTTTCAAAGGCTTTTGAAGGCTTATTAATGGCTGTGTTCCTGATGGTTTCATGATTTCCTGATGTCACAAAACAAGACAGAAACGCATGCAGATGCAGGGTTTAATATCCGTAAGCTAAAATCTAAAACAGTAACAAAGATTTTTCTACCATCAGTTTAGATTAGGTTTTATCAAGAAACTAATTTTCTAAGTGCTGTGTAAGGAATTCTACAGGACTGGGGTTTAAAAGCAAAAAGTAGATTTTCTAAACTCAGCAAAAACACAAGGAACTTAATAAAAGCCTCTCGTGAGGCGCAGCAGAACTTGGCTCAGAGCGCCAGAGAGCCTCTGAATACAAAGACATCCAGTAAATAAGGACTTTGTAGAAAGAGGGGTGAAAGGAAACAACGCGTCTCCATCAATGGCATGATCAGAATTAAAATCTCATTTTAAAAACTAAACCTTTGTCTACTAAACAGAGGAACAGTAGTGATTTAATTATTTGTCCAGATTATCTACATGATGGGAGACACTAAGAAGGTCTCTGCTTTCTCTCTACCTTCAGTCCAAAAACATTAACGTTAAATTCATCTGCAGCATTCATTTAAGATCTAGAGTCTGAGGCCAGTTTTTAGGTTCTTTAATTTTCAGATAGGGATTTTTTGCCAAGTTTTTAGTTAATATTTAGATTGACATGTTTCACCTGCTGGCTGCAGTCCTCATCAGAAGGGGTTGGCCTCTTCAGCAGCTGTTTTTCCAGCGATCAGATGTAGATCAATCTGGGATATTTATGCTCTGCAGCTCTCTCTGATCGATCCTTTTGCACTTTCTGGCCTATTATTTATTTCACTACACTAAAAGAACACCTTCTTAATCTTTGGGTTAGTTGAAAAAACCCTAAATGTATTCTGAGTTTGAAGAGTGGCACTGTGAAGAGGTCAGCTGTTACTGACATCTGTACAGTGTCTTATGCATTTAAAGGACAATAAAATGTTTGAGAATTTATGGGGATTACATTCACGACTTTGATGGAGGAGAAAAGAGTGTGTCCTCAGAAATTTAGGGCCTGTCTGTCTACTCTGGAGTTTTTCTCTTTTTTAGGTAACGATTTTCTGCAGTGTTTGCACCTCTTTTCAACATGAAGACTCATTTCCCACACCCGACAGTTTTGATGGTCTTTTCATTTCGAAGGTACAACAGAGCTGCGGTCTGTGACCTGTGTCACATGACGTGACCTGCCCTTTGACCCAGCATCATGTGACTCAGCAGTCAGCAATAAAACAAGTTATTTTTTAATATGATCATATTCATATTTTTTAGTATTTGGAACATTAAGGGGTGCTGCGGTGGCCTCATTATTACTAGTTTTAATAATAGCGGAATCTTACTATCTTTTTCTTTCACCGTTTGTGGCGCCCCCTGATGGATGGCTCCCCCTGATGGATGGTGCCCCCTGATGGATGGCACCCCCTGATGGATGGCACCCTCTGATGGATGGCGCCCCCTGATGGATGGCGCCCCCTGATGGATGGCACCCCCTGATGGATGGCGCCCCCTGATGGATGGCACCCCCTGATGGATGGCACCCTCTGATGGATGGCGCCCCCTGATGGATGGCGCCCCCTGATGGATGGCGCCCCCTGATGGATGGCGCCCCCTGATGGATGGCGCCCCCGATGGATGGCACCCCCTGATGGATGGCGCCCCCTGATGGATGGCACCCTTAGCATTCGCCTATAATGCCTATGACCGGCCCTGCTGGCAAGAAAAACTGCTTTAAATGCTTTCTAAAGTAGAGATGACCTTACACGTGACCACATAGGATCAACATGAACGTGTTAAAATATTTTAGGTCCTCCACTTAGGCAGAGGCACATTCCCACTGGTTGTTTTTTAAATGCTTTTCTTTTTTCTTCTTCTTTATTGAATCCATGGGATGACACACTGCATCCCCTAAGGCAGCAGTGTGGACAGGCAGGGAGAAAAGTGACGAACAAATAAAACACACACACAAAAAGAAAGATAGGGAAGAAAAAGAGAGCGCAAGAAAGAAATCTGAGTTTAATGAATGTGTTGTATAGAAAGAGGGGACCATGCCCACCAAGGACCCAGGCAGCCCCAAAGATGAGCAGTGAGTCCAGGGAAGACCACGTTCTTAGGGGAGAAGGGGGCCAGCGAGAGGGAACGGGGGCCCCTAGCTGGAGCAGGCCCTACTGGAGGAAGTGAACCCACAATCCAGTGCACCACCACTGATGTGGGATCAGCCGGGGTCTAATTGTGTATTTGGTTTTTAGATTTTAAATTTCCTACTAACTTGTTTTTACATGTCCCAAATTTAAAGGCTGAGAATCTTAAAGTAGGTTTCGTTTAGAGAATACAATCTTTGAGGCCACAAAGTGTTCATTCTGTCTCTATATTTCCAAATAGTTTAAGTTTGATTTACAGTCTGCTGTCTATACCGTTTTATTACTCCTCACATGACCGTCACCAGTGTGTTTGCTCTGGTGTTGTCATGGTTACACAGAGCCACTGCTAAAGTCTCTGATTAGAAGTTTGATGTACTTTGTTCAAATTCCTACTTTTCATCTGGACAAAGATTTACATTTATTTTCTAATGTTCAGAGTATCATTGATGAGGCCTTTAACAATGCTAATCTTCATATTGGTCAATAAATATGTTTATAATTTAGATCCACAAGAGACAATGATCTGATTTCTGGAGGGGTTTTACTTCTGGATTACAAAGAGTTCCATACTTAAAGTCCTGTCTGGTAAATCAGTTAATAAAATGCTTGTCAGATTGAATAATGTATAGTTAATTTTTTAAAAATGCTGGATTCAAAATTAATTATGAGGTTTAAACTTTTATTAAAAAATGTCCTGGCAAGTTTTTGCATAATCCTGCTTCTAGACACAAAGACAAAGCAACACACTGCCGTGAAACCCAGCCTCCTTAGTGGAGGTAATTAGTCGATAAGAACTTATTTTCACACACTTTGTTAATACAGTCTGTTCTCCTCAGTATCAGAGCTGTGCTGCTCCGGTAAAAGCTCCGTTTATCAGAAGTAAACCTGACAGTGCGCGCTCTGTTTTGTCACAGCTTCCCACCGAACTCCCGCAACAAAGTAAAGCTGCAGACTGAGATGTTTCATGAATATCAAAGATGTGCAGAGTGAGGAGAGTAATTTCCTTCATTCACTGAAACATTCGAGGAGGAAAACAGCGAGCTTGGGTGTCTGTGTAAACAAATGTGAGAGGTGGAAGAAGAGAGGAGCTAATGTATTGGCTGTTTGATGTTTTTATCAAAACTGACGGCGGCATAAAAACACTGCTTTTTATATTTGACAAGCCCTTGAGCAGATAAATAAAATGCACCTTCTGAATGAGAGGATGTAAGAAAAAAGAACAAACCACCTGAGACCAACAGAGAGGATGTGGCCAGCTCATTACTGCTGGAAATAAAAGCGTTTGTACGTTAGATGAGCGACAGAGTCCAGGTCTTTGAACAGGAAGTGATGTTTCTGTCACAGGCGCTCCTGCAGAACCCAATTACAGCTCTAAAGCCTCTTGCTTGTCATCCAGGTGTGTAGTGAAGATGTATCACCAAACACCTGTGAGCAATCATTAAAAGTTCTATCAAAGCTCGGCTGTAAACGACTTCTCAACGCGCTCTTTAATCACATGTGCTGCTGGAGGAGGAACACGCTGCATGTTCTATATCGTTTTACAAACTTCAGATGTTACATTTTAATTATTTACTGATAGGTTTTTAAAGAGATTTTTAACAATCAAAGGTACTTAGATGCTAGCTGAAGTTATTAGAGTTACACCAGGATTATTTACCTGAAATCTGCAGTACAAACACCTTGAATTATCCTTCTGTTCTTTCAGGTTTAACCCCAAGTAGTTGCACTTTCTTTAAATTTTTTAAAGTGGTACGAATAGTTCTTCAGGCTTTCTGAAGGTCTTTTCATAAATTAACTGCCCATCTTTTTTTAGAAATGCTTTTATTATGTTTTTTGTTTAAATCATCTTTAAACCTGTTTGGTGTTAAAATGCTTCAAAGTTAAAGAAACCAGTTTAAACTGGAGTTAAAACTCTCTAACTAGTCATTTTATCATCAATCCGCCACAAAAACACCATTTGTTCTCATTCATTTAGTTGAATCCTTGCATTAATAAAAACAGCAGCACCAACAGCTTGATTCATGAACAGTTATTAGCTGAAAACCTGTCACTGATCAAGATATTCACATGGGGACTTGAGTGGTTTTACTGCGTAACCATGACAACACTAAGTTTTTGGAGGCGCAAAGACACAAGTCATGGTAAATGTGAGAAGTAGTAATTCACAGAAATGTCTGATTCATTTCTAACCTTCCCGCTGACAGATTTAACAGGAATTCAACACGTTGGTGTCTGGAAATTACTGAAGGTAAAACCAGTTTTGCAACAATAACAATTTGGGGACATTTCTTCAATTTATTCATGTGAGACATTAGGAAGTCTGCTTTAAACTGTAAACATTAACCCTTTACCACCAGATATACATGATAAACCAATGTTAGTTTGTTAGACCACTACCTTTTAGCAGTAGTATTAGTACGTTCCTCAAAAACCTGATGCATCAAACACTACATGTCTTCTGCCCTCTGGTGGAGGCAAATACCAGTTTTATTTATTTATTTATTTTGTTAGTCATAATTGTATATTGTATTGTGTAATTATGTGATTGATACATTAACATTAGCCAACAATTAGTGACCTTTTTTCCCAAATCTGAGTTTTTTATTTATTATTTGATGTGTCAGACAGTAAAGGCACACTTGACAGTTTTGGCTTGTTTTTTGCACCCCCTAGTGTCCGTTTTAAATCACTGTCGTAAAAACGAACTGTTTCCCCTCCCCTGCTGTGCGCCCGTGTTTTCAATCATCAGATAAAGGTTTTCTTTGTTTCTTTGGAGGCTCCACCATGGTGAACACGATACAGTAGATCTCTTAGCTCATATATGTGACGTCTGTCTTCAGCTCGTCTGTCTTGAGCAGGTTCTGAGGTGGAAACATGGATTGCCGTAAAGCGTTACTGCTTCTCACGAGATACGTGGCTTTGTGAGATTTCAGAGCACCGGACCAGAGACTCAGAAGTTGCAAACGCTGTATTAGTGTGCCTTTAATCAGTACAGAAGACAAATAGCTTAAGGACGCATGCAACTCTTAGGTTCTCTTTCAGGTCTTTGCCAGAAATTGTATTCTTTTCTTTTGGACGTGACTTTTAGATATCAGCTGGATTTGTTTCTTCTTAAGTCCTTTGCTCTCAACTTGTTGATTCATTTTTTAAAACAAAAACTGCATAAAATGCTGGTAAGGTTTGTTACAGCACCTGGATAGAAAATTGATGAAAAAGCAGCCAAATTCCAAATAAAATGTTTGGAAAGACTTTCAGCTGATTGAGATCACAATAAACTTTTTTTAAAGTCTAGCTCTTCGGAAGCAAAATATACAGAAATATTGGTTGGTTTAAAACTTTTGCACAGTAGTGTACACCTGAGACGTGAGGATATAAGCAGGACATGAATGTCAAAAACCTGCTGCTGACGTATGAACACGATCTTTATTCTCCTGTAAAATATTTATCTCCATCAGCATGTTGATATTCCCCACGAGAGGTCTGCCTGAAAATAAAATCATAAAACCAGGCTCGGTCTCGTTTTGCTCATTGTCCCTGACAATATCACTTCATATTATCCTCTAAGTCAAGTCCCCGCCAACATCACGGAGGATAAAAAGAGAGGAGTGATGAAAAGACCTCCTCATCTAAATTCAGGGGAGCCGCTGCTTCAAGTGGAGTCATCAGCATATTTGCAAATCGACTGTCATTTCCGTCATTGACCATAACAGCAAAAATACTTCCTCCGCTCCGCCGGCTGACGGAGGGCTATTCAACGGGGGCCGGTTCAATAAAAACGCCGAGGCTGCAAAGCAGACGGGTCCAATCCTGGTGCAGCGGACGGAAGAGCCAGTCTGAGGGGAAGACGGGGCAGAAATTACACAAATAAGTGAAGAATAGAATCTGTTCAGGTCAATAGATTTGCTCTAAATGTGAGAGAAGCAGGAGGCGGTGGAAGGCCTCCGTACCTTCCCCCAGCGCGGACCTGCCTACCCTAAAACACGCTGCTCACTCATAATGAAGAAAAGAAGAACTTCAAAGAAAAGAGCCCTCCAGGAAAAAAGTGTTTTACAGATTTATGGGGATTTTTCAATTGTCTGCACATAACACCCATGTCTTATGAGGAAGGTTATTTTTGAGCCATCTCCCTCAGCAACAGCTCGCTTTAATGGAACAGTAGCAGGATACTTGCCTGGAACTCTGTTCAATTTGATTACGCAGTTCATGGGGACTGCGGACGTTGATAAAGGATTGATTTATTTTTCAGAGGGCTTGAAATAATAATCCTCTGCTAAACCTTCGTGGCCTGCGGGCCCAAACTTTTAATAACGTTATGAGAGAGATGAGAACAGTGCATTACTGCGGGCCTGGTGCGGCGCTGTCCTGGATCTGTTGGCATGATGGCTTGTTTGGGATTCAAACCCTCCAGGAACGTTGCACCTTTTTTTTTAAAGCCTAAAATGTGCATGTAAATATTATGAGCTATTGTCTGTAAAAGCTGTGGAATCCTTGTAGTAGTTGTGAAACTTCAGGAGGACAAAGAGGTTGCAGGTTTTTGCTATGCTGCAACCAAATGTCAAATTAAGGAAGGCTGAGACGAGGGCACACGAGGGAGGCTGTGATCTAAACAGGCTGGACTGCCTTGAACTGCCACCGGGGGCTCATAAAAACAGAATGGATGCTGTGCTTTGTGTGAATTATTTAAATCTGTGGGGCAGAGACCCAGCAGGTGCTGCATCCTCAATGAGCAGGTGTACGAATGGACATCGCTGCTCGTCAGAGTGATAATATGTAGAAAGACAATCAGACGTCAGAGGGTTTGTGAAATCTCAATATCTGGAGAGAAGGCTGCAGGCTGTTTTACCAGATTCATCAGATTCCTCACATAGACCAGAAACGTACATGTTACTTGAAATTGGCCCTTGGGTGAGCGTGAGGGTAAATGGGTTTTTTTGTCTCTAGGGGGCCTTGTGATGGACCGGTGACCTCTGGAGATTGGCACCAGCCTCCCATGACCCTGAACAGGTTCAGATGGGTGTAGAAAATGGATGGATGGATATGTAGTCACATGAAAGAGTCTCTCTCTATCTAGTATTATGACTCACATTCTGTGGCATGTTGTGTATGTTTCTTATATTCTCTTGTATATACAGTGTGTGTCTTTATAGCAGTCTTTATATTTATGATGGGGTTTTTTCTACCTTACCTTCCTGACTTATTCTGTCATTGTGACCTAGCACTAGATCACGTCTATCTGTCCTCTGGATGGAGAAGAGGTTGATTGACTGGTTGATCTATGATCTAACCCTGAACTACGGTCATGAGCCAGCAGTGATGACCACAGGATGGAGCTCTAGACATCCAGGAGGGAAGCTGATGCTCCTCCACGTTGAGAGGAGTCATCTGAGGTGGATCCAGCTCCTCCTGGAGGGGGATCCGACCACACTGGAGGGACTATATCTCTAGACTGGCCCCAGAACGGCCTGTGATCCCACTGGAGGACCTGATGGAGAGAGGACACATTTCTGCAGCTTTACTGACTCATCATACTTGAGTTTTTCATATCAGCAAATAAATTTCAACATCACACACTCTCCAAGTAATGCGATTTTAATTAATTCATGATTTTACAAAGCGTGCAATTAATTTTTTACATAATAACAAGTTGAGTTGGAGAGCTTTATTTTTCACAGCATGTTGAAATGTTCCTAAAAATGATTTACTTGTTTACTTTTTAAAAACACCACACTGGTTGATTTGAACATATTTACTAGATGACAGCTCTGTTAATTCACCCATCTGGCATTCACCGAGGAGAAAAGTTGCATCGTTGCAGGATGTGGCCAAAAATAAAGGAATTAAGTCCACTAGAGCAAACTAAAACACTACAGTTGCAGAAAAGCAAATAAGTGGTTTAAAGCTTGCTGTTGAAACTCCATTACGCCAAAGGAAGTTGCAGATTAAGTCGACAATTATCTGAGTATTTGTCATTAATACTGAGTTAATCCCTTCCACAAACACACAGATGTGAGTGGAAGAAGTGCTGATATCAAAACGCTGCTCCTTTAAGGAAATGCACTCAGGCAGAGGCATGAAACGCTAGTATTACTCCCTCAATCCAGACACATCTAAGTGCTAATGTCTTCATCTGAAGGCACACAGAGGCGCGCCCCTCGTCTCCCAGCTCCTCACGTAATTAGGTCGAGACAGATAGGTGTCTGGCCTCACGCGCCGTCATAAAACCAAGATGGTATTATTTCACAAGCCGGCGCTCGCCTCCCACAGCTTCAAAAGCTCATTACGATTGATAACTGATAACATCGCTTAATCATGACTGGACAAAGGCCACGGCCATCCCAACAAGCCCCCCCTCCGATTGAATTAATGGTATTCATTAAGCCTCGATGAGAGTCGGTACAGATGCTGCGACCTTATCCTGCCACTTCATCTTCACGGGGATCGACTCGCCAAAGGAGGGATGGAGAGGAGTGGTGACAAAAGCAGGGAGGTAGAAACAGATAAGGAGAGGAGAAACTGAGGAAAAGGTGTTTGTTTCACCAGTACGGAGCGACACATTCCCACTGGGAGGAATGGTGCCAGCACAGATTGTCCCTGAGCACATTACCAGCAGCTTTGCGGCGGCTCGATAGCGCCCGGACTAATGGCCCTCCGATGCCACATTTCATCTAAATTCTCCTGAAACATATGTGAACAACATTACAGAGAAATCACTTTCTCCTCATTAATTGGACTAACCTGAGGTGTAATGTCCGCTCAGGGACTCCAGAACCTTGAGTTAGAGGCCATCATTCAGCTGCTGCTCTAAAATCCACACTGACACCAACATGCCTGCTTGTACAATATGAATCATTTACAGCCAGGTTCCAACAGCTTGCTAACTTGCTGCTGCGCCCTCAAACTCCCTCAAGCAACTCTGAACCAGCAGCTCTGGAATACACAATGATGCTGACCTCAGACAGGGAACGCTAGTAGTGCAGCTACAGCAACACCGATGAACTAAAGTTCAACATCATTTGAATTATTCAACAGATTCTGGATTGCTTTAAGATCTAGCCCTTTAAAATGATCTGATCCTGTAAGATTTGTGTGTTTTAAGGGATTTAGTTCTAAAAAATCATGTCAGATATTGAGTTGCATGTGTGGATGTGCTGCACACAAGCTGCTTTGGATCAATCAGAGGTCTTTTTACCCGATCAAAATCGAATGGTTTGGCTTTAATAAGCTACTGTAATAAGCTCTGGGTTCAACTGAATTCACAATAAATAAATTTTTTAAGAACCATGGTGCTAAAGTAAGAGATTAGATCTTTTGAAGTGGGTTTCTGTGAAAGAGCTTGATGAATTTATATACCTGTAGTAGCTATTTGAACCTCAGGATTGATGAGCTAACAGCTAGTTACAAATACTTTTTTTTTGCCATCTTTAATCATATATATATATATATATATATATATATATATATATATATATATATATATATATATATATATATATATATATATATATATATATATAGTGCAGGGCAGCAGCAGCTGCTTAAAGTGTGCACTGACTATGGAGAGAAGCATGATATTAAATTCAACCCCAAAAGAGTGTTGTTATGATTGTCAGAACAAAAGAAGATCAAAAAAGGACATTTCCTTCCTTTTATCTGGCCAATCAGTCTGTCCATAAGGTGAAATATTTGGGTCACATAATCAGACATGATTTATGTGATGATGATGATGATGTTCAGCGTTAATGCTGTAAAATGTATGCCTCAGCTAATATGCTGGTTAGAAAGTTCCATATGTGCACAGATGATGTTAAGATAGAGCTCTTTAGAGCGTACTGCTCTCCACTGTACACAGCCCAGCTATGGTGCCATTTTAAAATGGAAACAATTAGAAAGTTAAAGGTTGCATATAATGATGCATTCAGAATATTATTTAAACTTCCAAGGTGTACTAGTGCGAGTCATATGTTTGCAATGTGCAGTGTTCCTGGATTTAATGCTGTATGGAGGAACTTCATGTACAAATTCATGTCTAGATTAAAGAACTCTAATAATGAGATAATTAAGGCATTAGCCTCTCCTGCACACAGTGACACCAGATATACATTGTTTTACTGGAAATATTGGATTAGCGCTCTTGATATATTTTAGACTTTGACTATTTTGTGCTCTTGTGTATTTTATTCATTCTTTGAATGTAATTTTATCTATTTGGTTTTTAGATATGTATTTCAATGCTGATATATTTTATTGTCATGCATTTTATTGTATCTATTTATTGTTTTTGTATTTTAACTAATGTTTTGGACCAATGTGTCTGTTAATAAAGTTATTATTAATCAGCTCGAATGCCCAAAACGTCACAACAATTTGTGCAAAGGCAATTTTAAAGTCCTTTTAACTGATGTGAACAACCTCAGTTTGGAAAAACAGACTTGCTTTGTTTGGATTGATGAGCTAACTGCTAGTCACAGCAGAGTCAAAAGACAACCCTAATTTAAAATGTTTATATACTTACCAGTTCATGCAAACTATTTGGTTTATTAACCTTTACAATATTCAATTGGGTTTTTATAGAAATAATATAACATTATGACAGAAGTTGTAACAACTAGCTAGCTCTGCTGCTCATTTTTTAATTCAACCCACATCCACAGAATTTCACATTAAAAATGTCCTGAAGCAGAATTTGCAGTTCTGTAAAGGTGTTGCGTTAGCATGAACCACTATGAGTTTTTATATTAGAGATGTTTTAATCAACTATGCCATGACTAACCATTAGCTCATCAATCCAAGGTTGTTCACAGCAGTGTAAAGTAGGGGTGTAATGATATCCAAATCCCACGGTACGATATCGTCACGGTATGGACCTCATGGTACGATATTTATTGCGATATTGTGGGGAGGCTCACGATATTGTGGCTATGCTCACGGTAATAAGCCTCACAACATAAAATGTACCATTATGACATTTTAAATGGTCTGAAAAGCCATTCCTAAAGTAATAACTCAACATATAAAGAAAAGACAAAACAGCTTATTTTATAAATAAAAGTAACCAGGAAATACACAACTGCCTCATCATTAAGTCATAAAATACCTAGGCGTCACCAAACAGGAAACTAATTAGAAGGTAAGCTCTACTAGTTTCTAGAGTTCTAGTCCAGTTTCAGTTTTTAAAAAAAATCAACATTTAAAGCAGCACTCCGGAGGATTTCATCAGGAGAGCAGTTTTTGAATCTAGCGTCCAAAGGCTCCTCCTCAAAACATCTCGACACGCGCGTCCGGTCGCGTGCACGCGGCGCATATACTTCGGACATGAACTGTACAGCTCAATGTGTAGGGTTTAATCACTCACAGTTCACAATCTTATTCCAACAATACTACGAGGGTCTGATGAGCCCTCTCTGTCCCTGCTGCTTCTGATATTAGCTCTGTTAGCACCGAGCTGCTGCTGGACTCTGAAGCTGAACTTGACTCGGCCCTGGATGAACTTTCTGACCAAAATAAACGCATAATCCTGTCAAGCCTTGCCATTCTGTGAGGTGAAAGGTTTAAAAATAAAAATAAACCCGTCTTTAGCTGGAGAATGGGTAGGTTTTTAGTAGAAATGAGCTGTGAGTCCTCAGTGAACGGCTGAGACGGCAGAGAAACACACGGAGCGTCCTGTACGACAGCGCCCCCTACTGGTACAGGTTTGGTCGATGCGCGTGCATGTTGAGAGAATGCAGAAATTTGAATTTCATTGGCTGAAAAATGTTGGCGGCAAGAAATAATGGAAAGGGGGCTCTAGGAGGAAGGAGGGTCTTCATCAGAATGACAGATGTTGTGGAACTCAACCCATAGATCATAGTTTAGACCTGAAATATCATTTAAAACATTTAGAAAACTTTGATACAGAGAAAAATAATCCAGAGAGCCGCTTTAAGGAGGAGGAGGAGGAGGAGGAGGAGGGCAGATTATGGAGCTGTTAAAATGACCTCTGTTGTTTTTACTGCTCCAGTAGGAACTTCTCTTCTCCTTGGTTTCTGTCTGACAAGTCTTTTAATGTTGCTGCCTTCATCTGGGCAATGACTAAATTAAAAGAAATTAAATAATTGACTAAAATGTGTCGATGATGGCATTTTATATTTAAGTTCCAGTTTAGCCACTAATTATTTAAACCCCACGTTGTTCACGGTGGAAATTGGATACAAATCAGTCGCTAAATATTCTGGGATGTATTTTATTTTCTGAGCCTTTGAGCTGCTGTGAGACAGCGCTGATCTAAGAGCTTCATTCTGGGATTTTTGACCCGTCTGGACTTTCTTAACACTGGAAACTTTTCACAAGGGGGCGGGTTATTGTTACCTCTCACGCTGCTCGTATTTGCCGAGGAGTCCAGCTCTGTACAGCGACAGTGTCTGCATATTGTCAGTTGTCCGTTCTTTTCTCCTTCACCATTTCTCGAAACGGCAAATCCAAAATGCTTCCAAAACTCCGACGGACAAGCCGCTCCGTGCTGCATTTACCGCTGTCCCATCCGCCTCCATGTTTATTTTTGCTTGCATGTGGGCTGCGCGCTCTCCCATTGGTGCACTGGCTGATGATGCGGAAGCAAAGGATCATGGTCTATGTAGTTTACTTGGCTATATACTCCGGTGCGGCGAACTAAAACGTGTTATTTTTAACTCATGACGTACTGTTCAATACCGTGACGATATCGTGTCCATTTTACTACCGCAATATCACGGTGTTTACAATATTGTTACACCCCTAGTGTAAAGATTTTAAAAAACAACTTTGCATGAACTATTGTGACATTTTGGGGATTAAAGTTGTTCACAGAGAGTAGAAACGTATCTGGTAAGAAGCCTCACTCATACTAGCTGTTAGCTTATCAATCCCAACTAAGCTCATCTTTGTTTCTCCAAACTGAGGCCGTTCAAAGAGCTATCTACAACTACTAGGCTACTTGCCAATTATGCATGCTTGCCCTTTAACAAGAAAAACTTCAATATTTTTCTAAACATTTTACAATTTTTTCATTTTTATTTTAATAGTTTGATTTGAAAACTAAACAAAATAACAGATTAATGTCCTAAAACTCCACAGGTTGAGTCAAGTCAATATAAAATAAGTAACAAAATATTAAATTGATTTATTTGATAAATGTTTCTTTTTTTTTTTAATCAAACGAACCAAAGACATACTAAAAATGTTCAGATAGGTGAAGATCTGCAGTTAAACAAATGTTTACATTTTAAAATCGCTCCGACATCCATGAAACTTTTATTCGACACACTTAGCTTTTGTAGTTTGTCATTTCAGATCACAATAAAGCAGCTGTGAACATGAAAACTGTTGTTAATGTGACGCGCCGGAGAGGATTGTGTTTAAAACATTCATGTTTTCCTGTAACGGGGATCAAACTAAATCAGGCAGCAGGTCAGCAATAATTCATTAAATCATCTTAATCAGCTGGTCAGGTGAGCACGATGCTGCAAACGGAGCGCGTCTGGTTCTGTTGCCTTCACGCTGGGACTTTTCACCAGCTGATCTGAGATCAGCAGCAGCTCCCTCTGCAGTTTGGCGCCCTCTGTGAAAACCCGGTCACTCCACTGCTGGTTCTGTTTAAACAGCTGTTCTTTGAAGTGCATACATTTTCTTTTTGTTTGTTATTTTTAACTATACACCAGAGATACAGGGATTATATTAAACCCGAGAGGGAGCATGTGTATGACACTCGTGACAAATAAGCTCAAGTCGATCGCTTTACGATTTAGCCTGGCACTTAAATCCCAGAATGCACAGTTAAGGTTTAGGGGCAAATTGCCCGGTTGTTGCACCTTATAGCCATACATCATTGTCAACAGGCTGTGCACAAATAACCACCCCCCCCCCTATTGTGAGACATATAGTTGACTAATGGATGTGTGGCAAACACAGCATTTCTTTCATTTAGCTGCAGCTCAGTCAGTAATTACACAGAGGGATTGCTATCACACCAGCGTTCATCGTGTAATATAAAGCTTTAGTGGGTCATCTGCACGGGGGGGCTAGAGCTCTCTAAACAAGTCAGAGGATCAGATTTCCAGAAAATAGTGAGCGCACGGTTAAAAAAATGGGAGAAAAAGTGCGTATGCCCTGTGGAGGACCTGCTAAATGTGCTTGTAATTACCAACTAAGTTGTCAACGATAAACAAACAGACTCGTAGAAAATGCAAGTCATGTGTGCGTGTGGTTATTTGACGTCTCATAGCTTTTAATTTGTGTAGCAGAGAAAATA
Source organism: Callopanchax toddi (assembly GCA_006937965.1). NCBI lineage: Eukaryota > Metazoa > Chordata > Actinopteri > Cyprinodontiformes > Nothobranchiidae > Callopanchax > Callopanchax toddi. The sequence continues at coordinate 4,034,889 of SSNR01000022.1, read as the reverse complement.
AAGTGAAGGTTCACAAGTCTAGCCTATATGCTTTCCTTTTGCACTCTCCTTTTTTGTTTCCTTTCTTCCACAGTGGCTGGTTGAGGAGACGGGCGCGGATCATCTGTGAGCCTATTAATTAGTCCAATCACTGGCAAACAGGCCCGCATTATCACTGCGGCACGACAGTCTTTCAAAGCTGAAATTAAACCGTGCACGCCACTGTTTGTGTGCCAAGGGGAGTGGAGATTTAGCTCCGCTGGCACCGCGCGCGGATAAATCAACACCGCTAAGCAGCCTGTAGCACTGCCAGGGCAAGAAAAGGAGAGGACAAATTAACGCGCTGCTGTTTATGACCAAAGAAAAAAAAAGAGGGGAAGAAAGAACATTATATATGATGACAAACTAGAGACGAGCACTTCGGTTCAAAGAGGAACTGCTCCCAGACTTCAAACGAGCGAACGTCTGTAGGATGAAAAAGGGAGACAAAAGAGGAGCTCCAGCAGCACGAGGTTTCTTCTGTTACTGAAGGACAAAGACAAATTGTCAAAGACATGAAAATCAAAGACAATAACAGTCAAGTAAACAAAGAAATGCATGTTGTACTCTTAAAAAGAGGTAGTGAAGGAAGGTGGATGAAATAAATCAACGCACAGCTCTTCCACTCTTTTTTCTATCCCATAAAAAAAATCCTTCAGTTCTTTACTGCTGAACACTGGAAGGTTTCCTGTTCTGTTACTTTCTCCACAAACGTATGGATTTTCCCCTTTCTCTGAGGTATTTAAATTATATTTTTAACATTTAAAACAAAGATTTTCACAACAAAATGTTCTTTACAGGTTAACAAACACCTATCTGTAGTCTCTGTGTGTCTACAGATAGTAGGATGTATAAACAAACTCTGTCAAAAACATATCATTAGTATGTGTCCTCATCAAAAACGGCTCCCTACTCATTAGACTTCCTTGTATAATTTTGGCATAGAACAGAAAAGTTTGTCGAGTGTGCGTCGAAACAGGAAAGTGATCCGTCCTGGCCCCGGTCCCCAGACTGGCCCAAAGTTACCATCACCATAAAAATGCCCAATGGCCAGTCCTCATCCAGAACTGGAGCAGGTGCCATCGGCGTAGGCGGCTCAGCGAGGGGCTCCAGACACGTATGCCTCCTTACCCTGGACACAGGTCCGTCAGTGGACTCTGCACACAGCAGCACAGCGCCTGGTCTGCTGAGCTACACGTATTATTGGTGGGAAGGCAGCGCTATTTCTGCACTCTTAGATCAAATTATTGGTGGGGACCCCTCCGACAGATCTCGGCCCATGAGACAGAACATCACTTTGAGCCAGTCATTCACTTAATGCTTGCATTGCTAGATGCAGTCTGTAAACATGTAAACAACCCAGTAGACTGGTTAGCTTACATGCTACCTCTGCTAACACGCAGCTGTTGCTATCATTAGTTTAGTGTTTTTTGCTATAAATGCAATGAGAATGTTAGCAAACTGCTGTTGTTACGACACTGCAGAAACCTGAAAAAACCTGAAAACCTGATATGAAGTGGGCTCTGCAAAGACAAGAGTTATTAATGATTTCCTCCGTCCACCAGTCCGTTTAATGGCTTACAGTCATAAACGTCTGTGATTGGCTTCAGAGTGCTTCTTTAATGATGGTATTCTATAAAGGTAAGGACACATTTCTGCTTTGTTTTGGTCCTTTTTTGGTTACTTCACTTACTTCCTGTGTTTTTCTGCCACCAGCCTACAGGCTCACATCACCTTGATGTTGACTTCAAAAAGTGATAAAAAAGACTCCCCCTACTGGAGCCCTGAGGTTATTATGCCTTTTTAAGCTTATAATCAATGTGGCAAATCTATATATGACTATATTTTGACACTTATTAAGCAAAAACAAACAATCTGATGCACATAATGATCAGAAGAATCAACAGGACAAATATACCTGATAATTATTATCCTGTGAATATATCTTCAACATGTACACATGACTATATGGGAAAAAAAACAGAATGTTCTTGCTCAGATTTCAAGTTCAGGGAGTATCAGGAGACCGTTTCCCAGCTTAAATCCTGTTTACTCCCCTTAAAAATGCAGATGTTGGTAATAAATCCCACGTTTGCTCATTTATTTGGGAGGACTGCACCTTGCTTTATTAAAGCCATCTATCACTCAGGGCTCCTGAATCAATGGGATGCAGAGGAAAGCAGCGTCAGCACAGCGGCACGCAGGGAGAATACCAGCAGCCTGCTACAAGTTAGAGAGGAGAGGGAAGGCAGGAATACATCAAAGCATCTGTCTCACACACACTGAGTGAGTGACAATGGTCAGAAGTCTGTCTGCCTTAATAAGAAGAAAAAACTTTACGTGCTGAAAAGTGTGGAAATTCTGCAGGAAATGAAAGTTATCAGGTGCAGCATGTAAATACAGAGCTAAATGCAGTCAGGTAATTAATTACACCCAGACTGCGTTTAGTATTCAGATATGCGGCCTTATCCCGTATGGTGTTCATGCAGGAGAACCGAGGGTGAAGTGCTTCAAACCGAGCCCATCTGGAGACTCCCTCCCAGGGATTTACTCTCCTGTGGAAGGAATATCAACCTCCATTCCACAGCTGCCACATCCACCGCCCCAGCCTTCCAGGAGCTTGTTAAATAAGTCTGCCTCAACCCGCCGTCCCCAGCAAAAAAAGAAAAGAATATAGAAGAATTCTGGCTCAGCGCAGGGAGATGAGGGACTGTGGGGAGAAGAAAGTTAGAGAGGAAAGTGAGAAGAGACGAGTAAAGATTTCCTATTCGAGCCAAAGTCAAGATTGATTTGAAGCTTTTGTGTTGCTGCTAATCGGCTAACTGACACAGTTCTCTCTTCAGATGGAAGTACGGCTTCTTGAAAGGTGGAAATGTTGTCTTTTTTTATTATTTAAATATGTGAGAAAAGCCTTCATCCATTCAGAGCTCGGAGCTGGGAGTGAGCTGTCAGTCGTAATGATCGATGTCCGGTTATCTGTCAGCGACTTGTGTGCATGTGCCAGATTCTGTTTGTTTATTCACATAGTGAGCACAGCTGTGGACCTGACACATGACACTTGGAGTCAGACTCGGTCCCAAACTGTGGTTTTGTTGCTGTAATGCATACAGAATGTGGAGTGACATCGTCTTACTGAAATAAACAGCACACGAGGCCCAAAAAATACTATATCAGTGGATTATTTAGCATGAGCAGCTCCTCCACAGATAGAGACAGAGTGACCCACAGCTCTGGAACCAACAGCTGATCACAACATGAACGGTTCCCTTGTTTTAGCTTTAAGGATGCTACACTCTAACAGATTAGCTCATTAAATTATGTGACTGTGTTTTATCAATCTGCAAAAAAAAGTTCAGATATCTTTCAAAAATATTTTTGTGGAAACGTTATGAATATTTAATATGTTGTCTATTCTAGATAGCACATTGAATGGCCTCAGTTTGGTGAAACAGAGATTAGTTCTAACCTGATTGACATGCTAACTGTTAGTCACAGCAGGACTGAGACCAGAGTGAATTAAACCACCTTTACTCTCTATAACAGTTCATAAAAACTATCTCAAATCCCATTACACTGTTGTTATTTCACATTTAATTGTTGTTTTTGGCAAAAATATACAAATTCTTAACAGAAATGCTACAGCTAGCATTGTTAATTTCCACAAATAATCACAGAATCCTATGTAAATAATAATTTAATAGAATAGAATAGAATAGAACCAGTGTCCTGGTACAACAAAATGTAGTTTCAGTTACAGCCGTTTCCAAGATCAGACAACATAAATAATACAAACAGGAAATCAGGTGCCTGCGCTACAAAGCGCTCCCTTGTAGAACAGATAAGGGGTAAAACAAGAAGGGAGCTGCGTAAGAATAAAAAAATCTTATCTCATGTCTCTGCCCTCATTGTAGAGTTCAGAGACATGACACGGGCAAAAACCCGCCTCACTACATTTAGTGCAAAACAAAACTTAGACAGACACAATATCAGACATGATGAAGGGAAGAGGGGAAGGAAATAGTCTTTCTGCTAAAAGACGAGTCCGCAGCTGATCGTAGCATCAGCGCAGCCTGCAGCCGCCAGGAGGGTGGGGCAAGGTCAACGATCCGAGACAAACGTTGAAGTGTAGGGTTGAAGTGTCTGTGCGCTAGTAGTATGTTGTAATCAGTACATGTGACAAGAGGGGGAGGAGGGGAGCGGGGCAAAATTAATGCTAACTTCACAGCTAAAATAGTGTTTGTGCTTGAGAAAGGAGTTAAAGAAGCCATCTATGTCAAAAGGGAAAACCCATCATTAAAGAGAGGAGGAGGACTCAGATTTAATCTTTCCAGCACCAACCAGTCTGAACTTAATTCCCAGACAGTTCCAGTCTAATTCATGCCTTCCATCTAATCAAACCAACTCACCAGGACTCCAGTTGAATACAGTGGAGCGATCACCTTCTCAGGAGGCAGGAAGGAGGTGTGTCACAGACAGATGAAGATAAGCACAGTTTATAAGTCTCTCTCCTTTACTACAGACAGAATTGATAAAGCTACTCGGATGAGAAGCGAAACGTCTTCAAAGAACCAAAATAAGTCCAGTTGTCTTTATTTAAAACCCTTTTTTGGATTATTTATTGTTTGTAAACAACAAAACCCCATTACCCATCTTAACCCAGTTATTTAAAATGTCATAGAGGTTCAAATGTTACTTTATAAACCTTCAGGATTCCACTTTGGTCTTGGCCCACTATGACTGTTTGTTAGCTTGTAAAACTGGCCAGAACAAAATGTTTCTCCAAACTGAGGCTGTTCAAATAGCAATCTACAGCAGGTAGCATTTATATTACAGAAACAAATGATCTCAACTATCTCTTTAAAGCATAAACATAATTTATTTGACGGAAACAATCTAATGATTCTGTTGATATGACACAACTGGTGGGTGTAATGGTTCTGTACTTGGCTTCATATTCACCCCACACAGATTCCTCCACAGGGTGGCTGGGGTCAGACTAAAGCCTGGTCCCACAGGAGAAGTGGTGAGTCTTCTGGTCTTTCAGGACATGCTCCTGAAGCGGAGTGCCGTTAAACACAGCTTGCAAAATCACGCGATAGTCACAATGCCTCGTGGGAACTGAGAACAGGAAGTAGGGATGCGCCGATCACGTTTTTGCTGCCGATCAGCGATACCGATCACATGGATTGACTGTAAATTTCACATTGTAGTGATGATGAGGGCTAATGACTACTTGATCTGTAGAAAATGAACCATAAATCACCTTCATTTGGACAAAAACAGGTTTTTACTGACTTTTTCAAGAGAAAGAAAATACAAAAACTTGTAGGCACAATGTAGACATCCATCCATCAATATATATGTTTAGAGAAACCAGTCAAGGTCGTTCAGCCATTTAGTCAGGATGCCTCCAATCCAGGACACACTGGAGGACTTGTGTCTCTAGAATGACCTGGAACACCTTTAGGATCCCAGCAGAGAGGCTGGTGGAGGTGCTGAAGAGAGGATAGTCTGGGCTTCCCAGCTGGGTCTTCAGGACCTGCAACCTGGACCTGGATACGTGGAGGAGGATGAGACGAGACACTATGACCAGTAGAGGCAAAGTGAGGTCACATGTCATGGGAAATTAGATTAAATAGTATCAATACCAGAGCCAGCTGTCTGAGTGAGAAGGATGGTAAAAAATATTTGAGCCCAGGCTGAGAGAATGTAGTGTTTATCTCACAAATAGTTTAATAAATGGTTTTATTTAATGGAGCAAAGAGAGGAAAGTGTTTGAGTTCACAGAGGAGTTTAAACTCAGTTACATGAACTGATGAGAGCTGTAGCAAATTTCTAATAGTTTAATATTTTTAACAAAAAAACTTTTTTCTTTTCTTTTGATCTTTGGGCTGAACTACATTTATTTAATTCTAAAAATCCATTCTGCTTTCATTTACACTTTTTAAAAAATGCATTTCTTTCGGCACTGCCTATACTTAACACACTGTGCTGCGAACTCACTGACTTATAGTTCAGGAGACCCGTTTGTAAGCGTGAGGTCTAAATATTCCCTTCACACAGTTACCGCAGTCAGGTGCTGTTGATAAAAGCCAACTGTGCAGAAACGTTTTGTGGGACGAGTAAGAAGCCAAGTGCATCATCATCTATCAGAGCTAACAGGAACACCCCGGGGCATGCTGCAACAGCAGCATGCGCTCAAGCTGTCAGGGAGGCCCTGTCTGCAAATTTCAGAGGGTCAACACCCACATGAGCTCAGCTCAGTGGAAGGTCAGCGCACACATCACTCCTGTGACTCTCCTGTAACCATCAATCACAGCGCTGGTTCAATTCTGCTGCTTGCAAGTCATTTCATGCAGCCAATTGTGCCGTTATCTGGGCCTAATTGCACATAATAATCGGTGAAAGACCAAGAGAAGCATGCAACGACCGGAGCACTGGATGTAGTCTGGAAAGAACCATGACAGATTGCAATATGTTCCCAGTGTCTTTGTTCAAGAACTTGGTAAATATTAAAGTAAACAGTCCATCGTTGTCTCATACTTCAGACGGATCGCTCACGTATTTCAGAAGAGTGCTTAAAACAAACATGCTAGAAATGCTGAGAAAAGCTTTAATTCCTGAGTTTGGAGGACTTGTGTTTGGCTGGATAGTTTTAAGGTGGAACGAATCTCATGCATAAATCATGCAATCATCATCAATGCATATTCAGGAAAGCTGTATCGCCCTGCTTCTCTATGGGAGATAAGAGGGAGCCCAGACTCTGACAAAACCCAGCTGATTGTAATGAGCTTTTTTTGTGGCTTCCTGCACTAACAAAACAAGCCTAAATTAATCATGATACCACCCTCCTACTGCGGCGAGGAAGCCTAATGCCTCCGTCGGCACACCCTGGTGTAAATTGGACCCCAAGTCAGGCATCGGCGTGACGCAGGGGGAGAGAGAACCGGGCTCCGAAACGCTTCCATTTACGTCACTCGCCGGAGAAATTTATGAAAGAATATGTTTTCGGTAATTGGCTTGCTTTCTATGAAACATGAATCAAATGGCTGCAGTTTGTTTGTTGAACCATCTGCAGTGAAAGGCAGCAGATAAGGGAGGAGGAAGAAGATGGAGGGGGGGGGGTGAACAGCAGCAGAAATTCACACGAAAAACCTTCAGCTGGCGCCACAGGAAGCAAAATCTGAGAGAGCTGAAATTGGCAGGAGGAGATTGGTATTTTTAGATTTCTTGTACATTCATATTAGCGAGCATTGACGGCGTCACAGCGCCTTTCCAAACAACTTCAGACTATTTTATTACTCCAGCATGAAGTCAAATCTGCTGCTGTCAGCTCAAATCTGTTGGTGACATGTTCCTGAAGGTTGTAGTTGATCTGAACATGGAAACAAGGAGCTGGCTTTATTAGCAACCCTGAGACAGTTAAGATTTACTAAACAGTTCACTAATCTGTTATGAGTCATGGAATTATTTATTACAATTTGTAACATCTTTTTAGACACATTCTGCATTTGAAGGTATATTGATAAGTTATACTTTGTGAGTAAACTGGTATTTTTAAATTTAAAAAATGGTGAAATGGAGCAGCGTACTGACCAAAGTGATCTATCGACCTTTATACATATAGACAAACCACAACTAGCACCCCCTGGTGGTTGGCTGCAGTATAAGTCACACCTTCTACAGTAAACAAACTTAGCTGCTCAAAGTAATTATATATTAAAAATTAGAAATATAAAATGTAACTTAATCTGGTTTTTAATGTATTCAAAGGCTGAAAAACCATCTGACCTATGTTATAACTTCAGTGATTCTCTAAAGGAGGTTGTGGCCTAGAGGTTGTGAAAGCCTCTCTCATGTGGGAGAGCGGGGTTTGAATCCTGGCCCTGACCATCTATCATTAGAAGTTCAAATGTTATTGCTTAGGGGCTGTGCAGGCCGGTGCACTGCACACACACACTCATGCAAAAAAAAAAAAAAGTTCAGATAAGACTGAAGGGACAAAAATATGTGTCGCAGGCCACCAGTTGGGTTCTAACTTTTATTGATTGGTAAATTAAAACCTCTCCCTTTTGACTCCGCTCTTTCTTCGCCAAAACTGATTGGTACAGCATCTACATCTACATCTATATCTATATCTATATCTATATCTCCATCTTCAATGCAACCTTCAGTCTCCTGATCCGTTCTATCCCAACATATTTAAACTCCTCCACCTGAAGCAGTGGCTCAATCCCAACAAGTTCTCAAACCACCTGGACCTCTGTGAGCAATAACTAAACTAAAATATACACACTGAAAAAAGAAAACAGGGGTCTAACGTAAAAAAATGGATGTAATCGGTCACATGTAATTAAATTACGTTCTTTCAAAGTTAATTTATTAAGTTTGTTCAAAGTAAACTAAAAAGATTAACTTGGATAAACCTAATTAAATTACTTGTGACCGATTACCTCAATTTTTTTTACGTTAGACCCGTTTTCTTTTTCAGTGCATATATAAAAAAATCTAATATAAAGGGTCATTAAGTGCTTTATTAAATATTACCAGTATATGAAAGAGCTTATGGTCTGTCAGTCTGAAACATTGATTTTACTGCATGTCTTTGTCTCACATGAACTTTCAATTCACTTTTGTAAAGTTAACAAGAATTTGATCATTGGGCATTTTGACACGCTTTCTTTATGCTGCAGTGAGCTCAGTAATCAAATTTATTTCCTTTAACACAGAAAATCAACAGAATTGTACAACAGGATATTTTTGCACAAACAGTAGCTTAGGTGCTGCCTAATTGTGACCTTTGGGTCAAAGGTTGATGACACTTGAGGGATACACGGTAACAGCAATTCAAAGACACGTCCCATCAGCCTGTTTGGTCCGGAGACGCTCACATCCTCTCCGTCTAACTGATACCTGCTTCATGTTTCCATTACCGAGCTTTCCCGAGGGCCTGTGGGACGAGAGCCACTCACACAGGAAGCCAAGAAGCAAGTGAAGGCAGGGACGAAACGAAGGCAGGTGTTAGGTGGACGAGTGAAACATGAATATATCAAAAAGACTTGAATGTCTTCTTCCTTGGCAAACAGATTGCCTGAGTTGGGTAGATTTCATTCCAGCCACACGCCTCGGGGATATACTGAATCTTCTCATTTTAAGGCTCATCTTTCCGTTTTTGCATGTTCAACATTTTGTGATAATAGAAAAACTGGGTCAAACCAGCACATACGTTTCAGTCTCAGAACTCCAGTGGATGGAGAACTTTTGAGCATTTGCATTCCCTGTAACTTTAAGTTTGTTCACTTCAGAAACAAGTTTTCCTGTTACAGTTACAGTCTGTCCGTTAGAGGCTTCCTGTAACGGATACTATATGCAGTGTTGATATTTGGGGTCAGTTATTGGTGTAGCTAACTTTTCATTAGAGTCTGTAGAGCTCAGTCTTAATCTGATTGTTTCTTAATGTGATATTCTCATCGTTTTGTAGTGTGTTCCTTTGTAAAACCTAAGAATGACTTATTGTTACCATTAAAGATGGCTGCTTGAACAGCCTCTGTTTAAAGAAATAGAATATTGGGCCCTCAGGACTGATCAGCTGGCAGCTAGTCCAAACCAGCCAAGACCAAAGCAGATTGCTACCATCTGAAAACAGCTAAAACTTTGACGGTGGTTCATGTGATGTTAGTTTTATAAATCTTTACACTGCTGTCATTTTCAAATCACGTTGTTTTTTACAAGTGTAATCGAAACTCGCAGCAAATTGTAGCATTTCAGCTTAATCGAGGCATCAGGAAGTTATCTATACTTGGTAAAATGGAAATAACTTTTATAAATATCCCTTTAAGCGTTTGTGATCCCAAACACTGACTCACACCATGCTGCTTCAGGACTTTGGTATGAAAGTTGGACGTTTCCAGTTTGAATAATGTCTTCAAACTGTCTCTGGGACAATGCAAGTGAGTTTGAGGAAACATCTGTTCTATAATCAACCTCTGATTCTCAATCATTCTGACAACTAAATGTCTTTCTTGGCATTCAGATTTACAAAGTTGACAAGAAGCTTACAGAAGTGGCAGATTTTTGTTCTATGGATGAATTTAACTAATAAATGGGTCAAATTCATTCGTTTTCTCTGTCAATTTTTAAAGAGTTTTCCATTGATCTGTCTCTGTAGCTTAGGAATGCTGACTTGCAAGTTGCAGCCGTTTCTTTATCAACTTGGACCTCTTGCCAGCCATCCAAAGGAAAAGCTTCTAGATCCAGGTTATCCTGACCTTAACTTCTCAGCACTTTCACTCACATTCTTGGAAAACCTCATAAATTTGAGGAAAAAGCAAGAGCACTTTGTTAAGATGACGGAAAATAGTGCTGTGACCCACCGTTAATGAAAACGACCCGTAAAATGTTCCAAAAGACCACTTAATGCTCTGCCTAATTGACAAATAAAGGTCAGATCCTTTGTTGTTAGGGCAGGTCATCCCTAGTAATAATTCTGTGACATCTAAACATTTCAGACCTATTGTCTTTCCTTTCATAAATCATGTTACAGTGTTCCCTAAAGGAGATAACAAAAGAAGCATTGATGCTTTTTCCCTTTGCACATTGGAGAATTTGTCTGGCTCTTATCAACGCTGCCACTTTGATACTCCAGGGTCATTTTCACAAGATGAAAAATTCCCTAAACAAACAAAAAAAAATCTTGTGTTGATTTGTGTTTCCCCAAATTCTAGCCCAGTTGGTGAACTTTTCCATTAAAGGGAGCTTCTCCGCCCACTCAACTGTGATTTAAGAACAAAACGCTGGTGAGCATTATCTGCTCTTATCGCACCATCAAGTTCAAAACCTCACAACTGCAACAAAACTGAGTGCAGAACAAAATGTGAGGAATATACACAATGTGCAGGTTCAATATGAGAACAGGGATGCCCTAAAGTAATTTACCCAAAATGCCCTTGCACATGAATAATGCACGAACGGCACACAATGGTGGAAACAAATTTTAATGGTTTTACTTCATCTTATACAAACTACCCCAAGAGATGTGACATTACAAAGAAATTATAAGGAACCTGCAGCTTCCCAGGCAATATAAGTCATAATAAAACTTGCTGACTTCAGTAAATATGAGTCTCATCTCAGCCAGCACTGTGCAGAAGACCGCACAGGCTGGAGAGACTTTGACAGAAACTCAGCGAGTGGTTTATCAATGGAGAATTGTTGTGTTGAAAAAAGTCTTGAGCTGAAGTTTCCCATGCAGGCAAAGGGAAAGCAAGTAGATGGGAGAATGCAGGACAGGAGAGAAAAGGAAGTGAAGGGAAAAATAGGAAGGGGGAGGTGTGCAGTGAAAGCTCTGGCTCAAAAAGGAGCAACTCTAGAAGACTAAACGCAGCTATTTGGACGTCACCCAGACACCTGGAGCTGTTATCAGGTTGCACTAAGTGAGGCTTTTAGAGGGCTGTGAATGGAAATCTGAAGCTCAGCACTAACAGGCATTTTCAAGCCTCTTTTCCTCTGATGATGGTGGCAGTTTAAAACAGGTCAAGCTGATAAGGCAGCTGTGACCCCTCTACATCTCAACCTGCTCCAAGGAAATCTGACTGTGAGGGGACAACTATTGTGGAACCAGCTCCTGGAGCAACAATACATTTATCAGACAACAGAGTTTAACCTGGGAAATATTCAGAGAGATGGAGCAAAAGTATTCAAGTCAATAGAGACAGACAATCATACTATTTGTGTGAGAGAATTACTCCTACTGCATAAGCATGTACAACTTTTGGCATTATTCAGATTTTCTTTATCATTGTTTCCAAACATGATCAAAATCTTTCATGGTTTTGTAAGGGAATCGAATGTAAGTATGGCAACATTTTGATTAAGGATGTGTCCATCCATTGTTTTCCACTTATCCAATCAGGTCATGAAGATAACGGGTCCAGGAAGCTCAGACACCCCTTTTATCCAGCTCCTGGGGAAGCCTAAAGGCATGGCCAGGCTAGAGATGTTATTCAACCCCTCCAGCGAGTTCTAGGTCTGCCTCGGGCTCTCCTCCCAGTGGGATGTTAAAACCTCTGGAGGATGATGACAGGACGCATCCTAATCAGATGCCTGAACCACCTCCTTTTGATGAGGAAGAGCAGTGGCTCTACTCTAAACTCCCCCACAATGATGTAGCTCCTCACATATCTCTGGTCATTCTGTGGAGAAAGGTCATTTCAACCCCTTGGACCTAAAAAAGAAATGGGGGCGAGAAGAAGTGGAAGTGCCACCGGTAAATTGCTTAACCTCCAGGACAGAAAAGTCTATATGGTGAGATCTCCGGTATTATGTTTGTCACTTTTAACCGTTAGGATGTTTGAATAGACATCTAATTCAGTCCCGTAAATCTTTAAATGAACTCAACTTCATATAAAATATAAATAATCAATTTAAAGTTACAAGCAACAATGCAATTATTTATCTCCAGATGGAACAATGTGACTGAAGATCACCATCGTAAACACTAGAGATCATGAGCGTAGATTTGGCATGGAGCGAGGTCACGTGTCCCCATCAATACCCAGCGATCACTGAATTGTCTCCATCAATAATTTGATCCAAGGGTGCAGAAATAGAGCTGCATCCCCAGCCCAGCAGACCAGGTGCTGTGCTGTTGTGAATGGAGTCTGCGGACGGACTGTGTCCAGGGTAAGGAGGCATACGTGTCTGGATCAACCGGCGCAAGCGCCTCGTGGCCCAGGCCGAGCCGCTCACGCTTATCGCACCTGCCCTGGGTCTGGATGAGGACTGACCATCGGGCATCTTCCCGGTGATAGTAACTTTGGGCCAGTCTTTGGACTGGGACCAGGATGGTTTGCTTTAATCTGCATTTCCTGTTTTGACGAACGCTCAAACCCCATCCCCCCCAACCCCCACAATAGAAACTGAGATTCACTCTTAATTCCAAGATCAAGTTTTAACATGAGTAATGAATAAATCTCCCCATCAATAATTAACCCCAGGTTACTCGTAGCTGGTAACTAGTTCCAGAGTTTTGATGTCAGAAGTTCTGAATGGAGATGCTCTCACTGGGATTGAATGAGTTTCATCATCATTTAAGAGCAGATGAAACTTCTCTAGGTGAATCTGCATCATCAAAGGCAGATTGCAGAAATTCAAATGCCCGTGCGAGTGAGTGTGAGTTGCAATAAATGACAGATTAATCCACATAAAATTGGTAGGAGGCACAGATCATGAACGTAGATTGTGAACAGGATGGTTCCTAGGACGAAACCTTGAGGTACACCTTTTGTGAGAGGTGGAATTTTCTCCAGTTGTGAAAATAAATTATAAAATGAAGGGAAACCAAAATCAATACAAAGAAAACACCAACAAGAAAAAACTGTAACATGAATAAATTGTGACACCCGCAATGATTCTAACCAAAAGGACTAGATACCATGAAAGGCTGACAGTGATTCATCGTTAGCTGTTCTGACTGAGTGGAGCTGGAAGGGAAAGCAGAAGGAAGAAGGGCAGAGGAGGAGATTTTTTTTCTTTTCTCGCTGAACATTAGTCCTTGGTTCTGTCAGTCAGTGCTGAACCAGCCTTTTCGTTTCCTCGCTCATTCCTCTCCTATTCCCTCTGAAATGCTAATATGGCAACTTTAGGTGGCAGCGTCAGCCTTTCCCAGCCTCACATCTTTATATCTCTTGGATGAGATCACTCTTTTTTTTCTCTCCCCCAAATTTTCTCCTCCTCTATGAAAAATCATTTTTACATACAAGTATTTAGCACATATTTAAAATAATTACAAATGAAGGTCAGCAGTCATATTATTGTACATTTTTAAAGGCATGAAAGAAACCGTTCTCTTCTTCACGATTCACCAGTGAAGTGACCTTTCTCTGAGCTGCTCTGAAAAGAGCAAATTTCATGGAGCTTTATCCACTTTGCATGTGGATAAAAGCTGCAATTTGAGCATCTCTCAAACCTTCTTTAACAGTTGTTTTAGCGGTACCTGGATCCTCAAGGTGCCCACTGTATTATTAAGACTGGTGTGTTTATGGTCTTGACACACGCTGCTGGATTCTTCCCAAAGCAGATGTGCACACGTATACATCCTCCTCACACACTCATTTACCCAGCGATCCGAGGAAAATGAATCCGACAACGATTAAACGGGCCTTGGTGTTAAGAATGAAAGAAATCACATCTGGATCTAAACCTCTCAGAATCAGACTTCACCTTTTCATTGTTTGGCACCACGTCTGCTCTCCGACAGTCCCACTCTTTGGTTGGCAGTAGTTTTTCCCTGGTATCTATTCTAATAAGCTGCAGAGTTAATCGAGAGCGCAGAGCAACACAGCTTCCCCCTGGGAGTAGCCAGGCGGTGCTGCTGACTGTGGCGCTGACAGCCAGAGAGCATTAAGCACAGGGCTACTCAGTGAACCATGACGGTGTCATTTCTTTTAATAGGCCCTCTTTCTTTTTACTTTCCCTCATACTCCTCCATTTCCTCCTCTCCCTCTTCTTCTTTTTCTTCATCTTCCGCCTCATATTTTCCATCTTCCCTCTTGTATCACCAACTATTAACGCCCCAACTTCCCTGCAATCCTCCTCACTTCCCCTCTCTTTGGTTCCAGCACTCATCTGCCTGTTTAAAATGCAAGACGTGGGGGGATGCAGTTGTTGCTGAGAACCCCAACGGCGTGTGGGGAACTCTAATTGGTTTGCTTAACCTTCAGAGCACAATGAGCTGGCTGTAATGAAGGCTCATGATTCATGGCCAGGTAATAAAGCTGAAGAGGGCCGTTTACTGAACAGCACACACACACATATATATAAATATACACACATATATATGTATACAGGCAAATTGCGGGACGCATATGGGATTAAACACAATGTTGTTGTCAGAGAGGCTTATGGACCCTAATAAAGCCTTAAGCTGTTCTACGGAGAGACCAGTGAAAAGCATTCCTTCTTGGCAAGTGATTCTCATCAAAAACACCAGCATGGCAACCAGGTGTGGGTAATTTAAGCCCTGGATGCCAGCAGGGGGAAATTATTAGGGTATGTGACAGTTGACGGCGTAATGAAAAGTTTTAAAAGCTGCATTTTTAACCTATGACAGACCCCAAAAAGTGGCACAGGTTGTTCACAGGTTTGTTGACAGCGCGCTCCGTTCAGTAAATTTCACGCACTGCAGCATAAAACAGCTCAGCCAGCAGTGCTTCCTCACAGAGGTCCCTTTTAGATTCCAGATCTTCCATCCTAAGACACTTTATGGGCGCTAAGTGAAACTTATTAGCAACGCAGGGAAATTGTTCCAGAAAGCTGAATTAGCTAGTGTGTGTATTGAGAGAGAGAGAGAGAGAGCGTGTGTGTGTTTGTGTTGTGCATGTTTGATGAGCTTTTTTAATGAACTGGCAGGCTCGTGGTGGATATTGCTGTGTCAGGGTATAGTTGGGCCTTTTTAAGGGCTTCTGAATAAGTTATGATATTTGGAGAGATAATGAGATGGAGGGAAGGAGATAGAAGATCATCAGCAGAAAAGTCTTAATGCAAAGTGACAGGTGGAGCCATTTTCAAGGTCAGACTGCAAAAATTCAGACCAAAAACGTGCACTTTCTAATTTCTAATCTGCTGTATACTGCAAAGGCTTTTTTTTTTTTAAATAAATAAAAATTATATTATATTATTTATATGTATGTATATAGCCCTGCGATGGACTGGCGACCCGTCCAGGGTGTCCCCCGCCTCTCGCCCCTTGACCGCTGGAGATAGGCACCAGCTGCCCCGCGACCCTCTGTGGAGGAATAAGCGGCTACAGAAAATGGATGGATGGATGGATGTATGTATATATATATATATATATATACATACATACATACATACATACATACACACACACACACACACATACATTTTGATGTATGTGCATATAGGGAGAGATGTTCAAAGGGCCCTTCAATCGCATTGAGGATCAGAAAATTCTGAGCTCTGATTTACCTGCAGTCAATTGAAGCTTAAGGGTTTCTACTCTTGGGGGGGTGACTTTAGGTCCTTCAGCAGTGAGGCATATACCGAGTGAAAGAAGACATAAATGTCTCTGTTTTGACGTATAAACTGTATAGAAGTGTAAAGTTATGGGAATAAGAAGAGTTTATTTTAAGTTTTAAAAGGATCAAAAGTTAGAATGAATGACATCGTCACACTCAGGTCAATAATCTGGTGAATTTGTCAAACACCATAAAACTTAAACTGCAGGATATTTCAGTTTAGACACAAAGCCCAGCTTTATGTGACCTCTGTTTAAATAATCACTTTCCTATCAAGCATGCTAGAGATGTAGGTCTAATTTGTTGAGTCAACATCTCTTTGTTTTCTATGTGGAAACTGTAGTAATACTACAGAGAGTTAGCGCACGCCATTTATTGAATGCATTTATGCTTTTTCCAAAGCTACTGGAGGACATATGAACCAAAATACCGTAAGTCATTACAGTAAAGAAAGGACACCAGACAGACAGAAAAAAGGCTGCTCATGGACTGGAACCTTTAATTAGATTCATACACCTGAGTACTGAGGCTACGTTTGGATCTTATTCTGTCTTCAGGCTGTTTCTTCAGACCTGCTGCTGCTCTGATCCACTCTGTCATGTAGCTGCTCTGAATTATGATCACTGCAGCTCAACGACAGGCTTTCGGGACTTGGGTGTATTAAACCTTGATATAGTTTGAAAATCCAATCATCTTTCTGCATCACGACGTGGGTTTAAATCTTTTTTGTTTAAAGGTTCTGATTGTTGAGTGATAACGTCCTGTGATGTTTATGTCACGTATAAATAACCACAGTCTTTTGTTTGCTCAAGCTGTGAATGGCAGCCTAATTTCACTTGTCAGAGACAGTAAAGTAAAACATAGAAGTAGGCTTAAGACCATGTGGAATTGAAGCCTTTCTACTGAAAACAAATTAAAGCATTCTGTCTTGCATAGAGAGAAAAGGTGGATTTGATCCTGGAATAAGGTCATATGAGTTGGGAAGTGTTGGAGTTTCAAAGTTGTGAGGATCTTTTACTTTGTGATTATTAATAATGTGCTTACAAAAGCTGTTTTCAACTATAAACCAAAGTGTGAATTATTAAAATTTGTGCAATTCATATGTTGCCTATAAAATATGTTCACTCCCGTGGATTTTTAACCCTTTTTTTGCTTTTATAAATCAATCATGGGCAACATAATTTTGCTTATTTGACAAAATATTTTACAAAAAAACCTATTTCTATGACAATAAATAATATTTACCATTAGCTAAGTGATTTTATAAAGTTACTGACCTGGTTTATCAGAGGTCCAGCCAACTGGTGCTAGTAGTCTCACAATTAGTGGAATGGAGATCACCTGAGTGCAGTGACTGTGTCTCCAGTGACTGTAATATAAAGACACCTGTGTCTAGAAGATCCATCCACTGGTTAATGAGTATTCCTGGCTACCATCACAGCATGAAGACAAGAGAACCTCCAAGCTAATCAGAGAAAAGATGACTGAAAAGTACAAGTGAGGGGATGGATGCAAAAACATTTCTAAGACACCGAACATCCCCTGGAGTTCAGTTTAAATCTATCAAGAAATGGAAGGAATATGTAAATCTGACTACATCAGACTGTCCTAAGTGACCCTGCATGAAGGAGACTAGGGAGTCCAACAGGAAACCATGACTACTCTGAAGGAGTTACAAGCTTCATCAGCTGAGATGGGAGAGACTCTGCTTACAACTATTGACCAGGTTCTTCACTGGTCAAAGCTTTACGGGAGAGTGTCAATGATAAGCCACTGTTGAAGAAAACTCATTAAGTCTGGACTACGATTTGCCAAGTCACGTTGGAGATTCCATGGTCAAGTAAAAGAAATGTATTTGGTCTGATGAGACCAAAATTGAGCTGTCATAATGCACGGTTAGAACAGACCCTGGTGACAGGAGGTAAGTGAAAATAATATTTATTTGTTATCTGGGACGATCCGAGTAGCGGGACACTCCACTGGGAGAAGAGAGGAGGGTAACGATATTGAAATGTGCGAATAGGAATTAGAATGGAGGTCTTACAGAGAGGATGACGAAAGGGCTCTTGGGGAGGGTTGGTCAGTCCTGGGTGAGGATTGGTTGGAGGGTTGGCCGGAGCTGCGATAGTGAGGATGCAGGAGGGCGATGGGAGTGGAGGCAGCTGGCTGGCAGGGGGACAGGCAGACCAAGCGAGTATGTGTAGGAGGAGGACTCTGGGGATCCTGGAGCGAGACGACAGCCGAGTAGGATGACTGGATGGACTGGAAGGAAGAGAACAACAAGATTAACAGAGCACTGAGATTAAGATCTCAAAAGTAGGCCTTAGTTACCGAGGTGGAACGGACTGGCGTCGTCCCTCTGAAGGCCAGGTCCTTTTAAGCTCCTCATCTGATGGTAGATGAGCAGCAGCTGGAGCCAATCCGCCTGCCATGCCCTGTAGGAGGAACACAGACTGCCTGCAGGCACCCAGAACATGACATGAGCATTTTGGCCATCAGATAAAACGCTATGTTTGGCAGACACCAAACACTGCACATCACCACAAACACACCATCCCCACTGTGAAGCATGGTGGTGGCAGCATCATGCTGTGGGGATGCTTCAACGATTTGATTCCATCTCCTAGTGAACTACGGCTTGGGAGAAAATTTATTTTCCAGCAAGAAAATGACCTGAAGCATCCAGTTAAAGCTACACAGAAATGGTTTGAAGACAACATGGGCGTAGATTTGGCGTGGATGGACGTGTCCTCACCAATACCCAGAAATCACTGAATTATCCCCACCAATAATCTGATCCAAGGGCAGAAATAGCGCTGCATCCCCACCAATATTACGTGCAGCCCAGTGGACCAGGTGCTGTGCTGCTATGCGCCAACAGACCAGTGCTCAGGGTAAGGAGGCGTGGATTGACCGGCGCAAGCCCCTTGTGACACGCAGTTACACCAATAGCACGTGCTCTGGGTCTGGACGTGAACCAGGTTGGACTGGCCATCGGGCATTTTGCCAGCGATGTAACTTTGGACCAGTCCAGACCGGGACCAGCATTACAGGACGGATTGCTTCAATCTGCACTTGATTTGACGCACGCTCTGCTTCAGCACACCTGATTAAATAATTGGGTGAAAGGCCTGCAGGCATGCAGAACAGGTGATTCATTCAAACATTGAATCAGGTGTGTTGGAGCAAGAAAACATGCTGGACCAGGATTGAGCAGCCCTGCTCTAGATTGTCTCTAGATTTGAGTAAGTTTGTCTCATTTGTCTCTATGTGGTCCTGTGATGGACTGGTAACCCTCGCCTGTCGCCACATGACTGCTGAACACCAGCTCCCTGCAACCCTCACTGGGTGTAGCAGTTCAGAAAATGAATGGATGGATGGATGGATCATCATCTAGCTTTGTTTAGTCATTTGGAATAAAATTAATAATATTTATCCTTTTTGACCAAAAAAAGAACTAACCAGGAAAACTGTTGTAACTCAAGCAGAATCTTCAAAGACAGGACAATTTAGTTTGTTTTCACCAAACTAAACTGGACTTAAGAGATTCTGTCTTAAATATGTCAAAGAAAAGATTTAATAAACCTGAAGTTTGCTGACACTGACACACTGTTGTCTCACAGGTGTCACACAGCATATCGTTTTAACTGACCATCTCATTGTTTATGAAATTTTACTGCAAGTGAAAGTGCTGCAAAAATAATACTTTTAAAAGTTAAGATACATTTTAATATGCTGGTTTTTTCTTGTTCTATTTAAGTATTTCAGAACGTCATATGCTGTGTTCTAAAATTCAGTGACAACAACAACAAGTTATACCTGCTTTCATCTACTGTCATTCTGACTAGCACTTTATACAGGAACCAGTTGGGATTCCCATCATCACCAGTTGGTTCAAAACTCTGCAGCGGGACTCCTAATAGGCACAATAACATCACCTTCATGCCTACCAACCTGCATTGGCTCCTTGTTAGACTCCATATTGATTTTAAAATCTTACTTCTCACCTTTGAAACCTTAAATAGCCTTGAACTTAAATAAATCACAGACTTATTGATGCGGTAAGTACCATCTTGATCACTGAGATTTACAGTCAGAGTACAGCTAACTGTTCTCAGGTCACAGTCTGAGAATAAAAACAGATCAGACAGTACTCATTTTATGAACCTCTTAAAATCTTTATATATGTTTCAAACCAACGTTAAAACTTTCCTCTTTGTAAAAGCTTGAAAAGAGGCAGTTTTATGCGTTTCAGACTTTTTTACTCCTTCAGTCAACATCCATCCTTGTATTCAAAATTGTAACTTTGTTCAAATTTTCTTTACAGGTATAAACAACTTTGAAGAAAATATAGACACTTATCTTCATTGGAAAATAACTTAATCAAGTGCCTGGGTGGAACAGGATACAACCAGTAAACAATCAGCTTCTCATACCTGAAAAACCTTAGCTATATCTGAGGACTTTACATTTGATTCCTAATGCTGCCAGACCTCCATCTCTATAGGTGAGACAGTGTGCGGACTGCCTTTAGTTGCCCTAAACGGTGTTTTCTGTCAATGCTAAGAATTCCTTTTTGTGCCTGTTCCTTTACAGAAAACTGCTGAACTGAAGTCTGCAGCCCCTCCCAGTAGCTCACTGGGCAGTGCATGTTGGAAACTAGTTAGCGACAAAATTGAAACAAATGTATTGCAAATTTTCATTTCGGATCATTCTGAATTGTTTCATGACATTTTAGCAACAAATTTTATATATGGTCAGGTCAATAGGGGCATAAGACCTAATTGCAAACAAACAGAAAAAAAATGTCATGCAAATGTTCTTGTTACAATCTTGTCATAAAGTGTCTTAATCATGTCTCAGTTTGTTCACATATTACCCACTTTTTATTAATAATCTGGTCACCAATTCTTATAAAAGTTGTCTTATTTTTGGCACCCGCTGACTCACAGAAAGTAATTTAAGAAGCAAGCGAGAAGGGTTTGAGACTAGTTCGAGATAGATTTGAGATGGGTTCCCAAGTTGCTCAGTTACTCTATAAATATTTTTGAAAGATTTTTTGTCTTGGTAATTTTTCCACAGTGTTAAAAACTAAGAGAGCATTTGACTTGTTTTTTTGGACATGTTCAAATATCTGTAACATGACAGTGAGTCCCTGTGTCTCATGCAAAGAAATTAAAAATCTTTACAAATGTTTGGAGACATTTTGGAGACTCCCTCACAAATGCCGTTTACTTCTATGATCCTAATGAAACCTCGTAAAGCCAAAAACCAATAGAGCTGATTAGTGCAATCGTGGAAATGTGTTACTGATTCATATTTATTCAGTCATTTGTAATGTGTTTTAAAATACTTTTAAAATAATTGTTTAATCCAGAACTTTGTCCCAAACATCATGTAGAAATTTTGAGTTTATTTAAGGTGGTTAAACATTCATCTCCTCTCTCTAGGCGATTTGATGTTTTGCTGCAATAAACTACTTTATAACTTGTTTTTTTTTCCACATATGAACACAGCTGCAATTATGTTCAGCGGTTGGCTTTTCACACCTTCCATCTGTGTCTTTTAAGCCTGTCCATTCAGCTGTTTGAAGGAAGGAATGGGGTTGTATTGTTTAACCGAAGCAACGGAGAGCACTGCAGTCATTCATCTTAAAGAGTGCAGGTGAAGTCACCCTGCGAGAGGAAAAAATATGAACAGTGACCTGAGCAGGCGGGTATTTTTTTCTTCCCAGGGATGATGGAGAAGAAGAGAAAGATTGAAGGAGACCAAAGAAAACGTGTGACAAAGCACATAGTGGTATATAAAACGGAGGGAGGTCAGTGTGTAGGAAATTAAATCCTCTAACATACAAGAGAGTTTTATATAACAGGATGCGATTTCATACGAGAGCCAGTGAAGTCAAACCAAGGGCGTGACAGTGCGCACCGAAACATTTCTACTCTCCAAACCCGGAGAAAATCTAAACTAGCAAAACACATAAGACAGGGAGAAATAAACAAAGAGGGAGCAGCAGAGGAATGGAGGCTGGAGGGGAGATTGCCTCTGGGTTCACCTCAGGTGTGCCCCTTAATCACGCTGCTGGTCCGACTTAGAGGTTTTGATAAGGGTAGTGACTGTTTATTGAAGGTGGCAGCCTCAGATGAGCCTCAAAACAAGCAACGTGGAAAGCATCCAGGGAGCCGAGCGGCTGTAAACCATCATCCTGGCACATATAAAGGCTCACATAAACAGGCATCTCACTCATATTTCACTTCTTTACAGGACGCAGCTGCATGGGCCGCTCGCAACATACACAAGTGTCTACATGAATATAGACTCAGTGACTCTGTTACTGTACCCGCAGTGGATTAAACCTCCAAACATTCCTCTGATAATGAAGCTGGAAGCACAAAATATAAAATATGATTGGGATCATAACACTTGTGATTTATTTTCCTGACATTTTATTTACATTTTCATTTTAAAGTTTGGAAACAAAAACATTTTTCCTATATTTTTATGTGCATTGCTAATAGTTCTGAACTCTGTGTGTAATTTACGCGTCATCCCATTTAAATGAATTTATCATAAAACAATTTATTCTATACCTTTTGTACCTTTCATTTTATAAATCTACAACTTTGACCATTTGCTGCTTTGAGCTATAATCAGAAATGGGGAAAAAAAGAAGATTTTAAAGGTTTAGCTTCTTTACGTTCTGCAAACAACGTGTGGATACGTGTTTACGGAAGTATCTTTGGGGCAGCTGCATCATGTCCTTGCGCCTTTCAGCGGAGGCTTACAGCTGTGCTTTGTCATAAAGTAGTCCCAAGTCTAAAACGGAGCCTGTAGTTCCTTCGTGTTACTTTGTATTTTTACTTGCAGTCAAGTGGTCACCAAGCAGAATTAATATAATTTTAAGGACTTTTTTCTCACAATGCTAGTTGTTACTATTCACTTACATTGTTTTCTGCTAAGCTAAAGCTAAAGGAGTACTGCCGGATCAGGATAACAACTGGGCTGGTTACGAATTGTTTTTTCCACTATGGGGAATATGGCAACAGACAAAAACAAAATATCCATTTTGGGTGGAGTATCCCTTTAAGTATTATTGTCTGTATGTAGAAGCAGCTTAAAACCCATAGATATCATACATAAAGGCTAGATGCCTCATCTGGGAGTCGACAGCGTCACTACATGGCAGCCATCTTACTTCAGGGAGGTGACGTTCCATTCTCCATGTTAGCAGCTGGAAGGTGAGTGATCGGGGTCATTAGCAGATGAAGCTCACATTGCACTTAGCATCTCAGACACCATCATACATGTGTGTGGGTCTGAGGTAGTCAGGGTTCAGTACATTGGACAAAAACATTGGAATATAGAGACTGAATGCATGGCACTTGAAATATAGAAATCTATGAGTTATTGCAATCCTACTAGTTCTTTAATATATTGATATGGAAATATTGATGGATATCTGATGTGTTGTGCAGTTCTGCCAGGATGACCAGTTCAGTATCTGTAATATACTGTAATTTTTATAATAAAAAGTAGTGACAACTCTAATAAACAATAGTTTTCCCTTATACTGTCAGTCTATCATTCATTTATTCTTTAATTTTTATTTTTTATAAGTATTTATCCTTTTACCTTAACTCACAATTATCCCAGTTTTCTCTTCATCTAAAACTTCATTTTAAATGTGTTGCAGGCTGGAAGCAGGAATACATTTATTATAATAATCAACTTGACAAAACATAAGTATATATTTGGTTCATATTACTTGCAAATATTAAAGTCAAAGCAAATAAAATATTGTCTGTATGTTTTTATTTGTTTTTGTTTGTTTATGTATTTTCTCAGTTATTGAGGAGAGTTGTTATCCTGCGTTTTTGTTTCTTTGGACTGGGTGTTTTTACTAAATATTGTTTAATGGTTCTGTGTTTATTTTTTTAGTTTTACTATTGTATTCTGTAAATGTAATCAGGTATTTATAAGATTTTTCATTTATAAGTTGATAAGGTACGTTATTATAAAAGGTATTTATAGGTTGACCTAGTCAGTCAACCATTTTACAAACTACAACTAGTTGATCAGAAACAGATCTTTGTTGACATTAAAACATTGCATGTTGTTATAGAGTCCATGGGAAATTGACAGGATAAAGGCAAACTGCTGGAAAAATGGAGTGAAATGATGGGAGTTTCCAGCCAAAACCGCTATATTTTATAGCCACGGCTCTGACGTTCATAAAAAAATCAAACCGTTTTTAAACCGGTTGAAAATTGAGCTAGTCAGAGTTATTTAAATACATGCACCAAAAAAAATAAAAATTTGAAAATACATCTGTCAACTTGTGCTATTAGCAACTGTCACTGATAGAAAGTAACGTTACCTCAGCAACCTAAAATAAAAAAAACAACTCAAAAACAAAAAATATATTCCTGATATTCAAGTCAAAGTTTATAACAGTTTCAGTGCTTTACATCATATACTTGGGTGTGTGGAGTCAGTATTAGCTCTATAAAATAAATAGGACCCTGTGAGGTCCACTCTGAATATTTTATTTCATGTGATGTGAAATGATGACGAGCCTTGAATGATTCCAAGTTGGCTCTGCCTGTAAATCATTGAAGCAGTCAGCATTGCACTGTAACTCTGTTGCAATAATCATAAACATGTCCTTTTGAGTTTACATCACGCAAAGAAATGTTACTGAATTTTTAAAAATAATTTAATACATAGCTTGATCTTTATCACATACGATGTTTAAAGAAAAGCTCAAACTAAATAAGATTAGCTCTTACGTGAAAAATGTAAGAAGTGGTGTTAAATATGTGTAAAGAAGCTGATTTTCAGCAGCGCTGTGTTCAGTGTCAGTTAGTGTCATAGTGTCAGGAGCATGTTCTGTGTCTTTTTGCTCCTCTGCTTTTCATTAATGTGTTCGATACCAGAACCATGTCTTCTCTGATGAGCTGCAGGGTAATAAAGTTCCTCACAGTGGAGAACTGCTGAGTTTGAGGCAAGATGAGACATGACAGCCTTTAGAAGTAAACATCATGGTTTAATCTATTCCATCAAACAAAAACTTTCATTAAAATATGAGTCTATCACAGTAAAAAGTTTTTTTTTTTTATCTGCTACAATATTTAATCTATAAAATTAGCACCTTTGAAATAAGTAATTAAGTACTAGTACTAAACTAAAATGCAGAGAAAGTGGTCTAATAGGTTTAATTTTTTACTATGTTGAAGCAGGCAATTACAAAATGTTCACTTTCTATGAAAAGGTCATGAACATCTGCTGTGTAAGCTGTAGATAGCTCTTTGAACAAAGTCAGTTTGGACAAAGATTAGTTCTGACTACATAGACAAGCTAACGGGTTAAAATAAGTTTCTACAGCCTCAAAACAACTCCAATCTCAAAGACTTTGACGCTACTTATGCAAATGGTATTTTATAAACCTTTATTCCACCATCAGTTTTGTATTATACATGTCTATTCCTGCTAGAAGTGCCTCAAGCTGCAGTGGAAGTGCTAAAAGCTAGCTGCTGCTAGCTGCTATATCTGATTGCTAATAACCATAATATTCCATGTAATTAACCAGTTAGTTAAAAAACCAACAGCAGTAAAGTTTTTTTTTTGTTTTTTTTAAATAGCATTTGCTTAAATTGCAAGATTATTTTTAACCTGGAGTTGTTTTAAATGCAGTAATCTACATCGATCTTCTTGAGCCCGTAGCAGCTCGTAAATCAAGTAATGATACATAAACTGTGAAACCCATACAATCCATGCACCAACCTCAAAGACATTTTAAGGTTCAAAGTAAAAAGAAACAGTTTTTAAACAGTTCAAAATCTAAAAACCTAGACTTTTTAAGAAAATCATTGAATATTAGCTTTCTGGGTCAAATTTATGTACTACTCAGGCCAGTTTTAAACCACAGCTGTTATCAAATATATTCACGATTCAAAGAGCTAATTACAGTATAGCAGGTAGGGTATTAAAAACTTAGACAAGTTCATATACCTGGGTGTTGTTTTGGACTCTCATCTTAAATTTGAGGCCAATATTAGGAAAGTCTCCTTTAAACTTATCCGTTTACCTGTTCAACCATTAGCTAATGTTAGCAGAAACCAATAGCTGAAATAAAAACAAATCTGTCAACAGTGATGGGCTCCAGCTGAAAACAGACTGTTTTATGTATTTCTGTTTCCCTCCTGTTCTTTGTATTAATTTAATCTGAGTGTGAAACATCAGGTGTTTTAAGGCCCAATCAAAGCTGGGTCTGTAAACTAGCCTTTGGTCAACGACCTGTACAAAGCAACGGTGGCGTTGTTCCAAGAAGCAACATTACATTTGGTGCTAAGCTTTTCACACACAAAAAACAGCTTCAAAAGATTTGAACCATTGCTTTATTGCACTGATATTATTTTTCATATGTTGAAAACTCTTGTCATGAACAAACCTATAAGTCTGTATGGATTACAGGATGTCTTGTTTGAAGCGTAAACCCTTTTGACGCAGTCACACTGGACTGATGACTCTTGTTTTATATGGCAGTTGTGTAGTAAGGTACAGAGGAGGAAGTAGAAGTCAAAGTTGATTCATCACTTAGATGGTAGTGGAGGCAGAGAGCTGTATAGACAGGTGTAAAGAGGGAAAGGACAGCTGGACATACCACTGACAACCCCTACACTTAGATTTGTAAAATAAATCTAACAAATCACTTCATGTGATGTCTATGGTTCCAAAATAAATTAGGTTTCATTTATTATTCTGCTTCAGTTTTTAGTTGTTTTATTTTGTAAAGGGTATAACTTTAAATTACTGGTCAATAAACCCTGTTGTGAATGACTCAGAGCCTTGGCTCAATATCTGTAACTATTACTTATAGTCTTTTTTTTTGTTGATAAAGTCAATTAGCTATGATGGCCATCTTGATCTGGGTTGACTTTAAAAGTAAAGCAGTCATAGGTCAACAATGATTGATTTCTGAGAGTTTCTTTCAAATCCATCAAGTGGTTCATGAAATATTGAGCTAAACGTCAGACAGGATCACCTCCACTGGTGATAAGTTAACTTAAAGTCAAAACAGAGAACTTACACAACCTGCTAATGCTAATAGGACATAGAGTTGAGTTTTAACTACAGCATCAAATTTTAGCTCATCATTTATAGAATTAGTGGAGTTATAGCCATTTGTGTGTGTTGATCAGCTGTGGCGGCCATCTTGAACCGAGTTGACTCTAAATGTTAATTATTCAATTAAAAATTTCCAAGTTTCATTCAAATCTGTCCAGTGGTTAATGAGATATTTTGCTAATCAACACATGCACACACTTATACCCTTTGAGGCGGCGCTAATCAAAGCCTTCTAATGACTGAGTGTGAGAGCAGCCATGGTTTTGTTTACCGATTCCCATGAAAATTGCTGCTTTGAGAAAACACAGAACAATCTGTCTGTATGCTAAGCTACACTGTACCGACTCCATGTGGAATTTTAACAAATCAATTAATTTGAATGTTTTTATAATTTCACGCTCCAGTCAGCCAACAGAAAGCGGCAGTAAAACAGGAATCAGAAGCAGCACTTGCTACAAAAAGACCCGCTGATAACGAACGCTCCCATCTAGATAAAGAACCTTAAGATGGACACACACAATGAGAGTGAATTAATCATTGTTGAAAAAGGCAGCCGCGGTCCAATTTACAGGAGATTTAGATGATCAAACTCCTCCACATATAAATTAGCCAAGGTTACACCTCTCAGCAGCGCAGGGCACCGACTACTTCCTGAGAAGGTTACGTATGGGTTGGAGAGGTCTGAAACAATTTGCTGTAATGTAAAACAGTATTGTCCTTCCAGCTATGAATCACTTTAGCTCAACTGTGATTCCTTATAATACCAATTGAAAGTCTACTTTCATTTGCACTCCTTTATCAACCGATGGAGGAAAAAAAAGAGCAAATCTTTAGCAACGACCGTCGTCTTCTAAACAGCCCACTACTCGACTCTACGTGGAGGAATTTAAGAGCACCTACTCGTCTTGCACAACTCTCATCTGACACAGAAAGCCTCCAAATCTGGTTATAAGCTCAGAGGGGATAGAGTGACGTACCATTTATGAACGCTGCACCGAAGCCCGGAGTACATTTTGGGAATTATCCCTGTCATTTTCAATACCAAAATAAAACCACCCAATCATAACGCGGTTAAATTCCCTAAGTGTCTCTATGTTGAGTTGAAACAAAGCAGCTGATCTGGTGGCAAAACAAAGCAATAAAATCAGAAAAACTTTTTTTAATATATAGAAATATCTCAAATTAAGCACAATAGTCTAAATTTCCCACAAAACGCTCAACTTTTTCTGTCCTGTATCATCTGCTTCCCAAAGTCATTGTGGCTGCTGCTTGAATGAGAAGCATGGCAAACATGCTTAGGCTTAGCCACAGACCCTATGAGGGTTACTTTGAATGTTTTTCTTTTTTCCTCTTAGATTTCTCTTTTTTATGCTGACAAAAGAGGAACGACTTGCCTGTGAGGAAAAAAGAGGACTAGGCTTAATTTTAGATCAATAGTTCTGCAAGTAGCGATAAAAAGCTGAACAAATAAAATACGATCTCTCATTTAAATTTCATTATGCAACTAATATAAAGCTGCTTTATATATTTTTTTAAAGTTCATCAGTATAAAATGCAGTCGTGTTGATTTACGGCTTGACAATGCTGCCCTTCAGTGGCAGCTGACTAGAATAACTTCTTTTTCTTTTGCAAACAAGTTTAAGAAATTAAATTCTGAGTGGAGAAAAAAAAAAAGAAAGGCTTTTAGGATTGAAGAATTTCCACCCCTTCAAACAGTAAAAATATTTCACAGGTAAGAAATACCCTTTCCTATCTCCGATTGTCATTCCTCTCCATTACTTTCTCTCTGCAATATCAAGTGAAAATCCCAGCAATTACTCAGTGTCTGTCGGGTTAAGCTCTTATCATGAAAGAGCACACCTCTATGTAGGTCAAGTGCACGCAAATGTCAAGTTTAGTCCCGCTGAAATGAAGACAGATGTTTGGTGGCACACATCCGAAAACTAATCTAAGGCGGTGATCCATCAACACCCTGGGTTTCAGCTCTGATTAGGGCGCTGGTTTCATCATCTTGATGCTCAAGGACAGACCGACGCTCCTCCAGTTCTTCGCTCAACAGATCAAAGCGCCCGCGTCGACAAAGACCCGCTCCACTTTGGGCTTTGGAAATGTAGAAATCTCAAAGTGTTATCCTCAGCTCGCTAAGAGAAACGTCAAACCGTGCCCAGCTGAACGACACATGTTCAGACCGTTTCCTGTCACACACAAGGAGACACTATTCATCCTGTTCAGCCTCTCACACTAAAATGTGGCCATGTAAGTTGAAATTTGTAATTTGTAGGCTGTTTATAAACAACATTTAAAACACTTTTCCAGCTTTTCTTCCAGACGAAACCAGACGATATTTACCAGGGTTTCAATCTGGTTTTCACACAGGAACATCAGTCCATGAGCCGCCACCCACATAACAAAACCCAAAGTGCTAAACAAAAGTCCACCGGTGAAAAATAGCATGCCCCAATCCCTAAAACACATGTGTAAACAATATACATTACAGCAGTGACCACCCGTCTGCATCCACGCTCACGTCAAAGAAAATGAATCGCTGGAACAAAGTCACGAAATGCTTTTTCCTGCCTCAAGGTGCTGGACGATAACCACACTGTGTGCAACAAGCACGCCCTGCTGCGCAAGGACAGGGGGAATGAAGTCGCAGTAATACTTTCTTAGACCACCTTTGGATTTGTTTACAACGCACTAGCATTGTTTACGATGTTACATTTATTTCTTTGCAAAGCTGCAGTGATTTTTAAATCGTCTGTTAACTGGTTATCTGAAGCAAAGATCTCAGCAGGGTTAGCTCAGGACTTCATGCTAGTAACTCCACACCCAGATGAATCCTGGGATTGTTTTCTAAACCATGTTGTTTAAAGCACTGGTTCCCAAAGCTGGAGACATAAAACACCAAGTGAGAGGAGCTAGGGATGATCTACAGCAGTGTCTCACTGGACCTGAAGATTTTTGACCCATAAAATAAAAGTCGCAGAGACACATTACCCCAACTACTGCTGGTTGTAGACAAACATTGTTGAAAATGTGTTTAACAAAGTCTTGTTGACCATTTAGAACCTGTTTTCAAATCTATGCAACAGGCAGTGCTGAAAATCCCATCCAGGATCCAGAGTGGGGTCCCAACCAACCCCAACGCTGGAAACCAATAGTTCATAGAAACCTAATCAAATAATTGCCAATGGAGTGTTAACCTTAAATGTTGCATAGAAATAAAAATGGTAGCTACAGGTGGTTAAGAAAATATCTAATAGTTGATGGGG
Organism: Callopanchax toddi; assembly: GCA_006937965.1. Taxonomy (NCBI): domain Eukaryota; kingdom Metazoa; phylum Chordata; class Actinopteri; order Cyprinodontiformes; family Nothobranchiidae; genus Callopanchax; species Callopanchax toddi. Next base: position 4,004,435 of record SSNR01000022.1, on the reverse strand, counting down.
TTTTTTTATGGCGGTTTGCATAATTACCAACAGCTGTCACAAGTCGTTTTAGAGTCAAAAGAAGCTGCTCACTTTTATTTTATTACACAGGCTAGATATAAAAAGGAATATTTTAAATCTTTTGAAGTGGCTTTCTGTGGAAAACTTATGAGCAATTAACATCTAATCAGTTGCTGATAGCTGTTTGAATGCCCTCAGATTAGAGAAATAAAAGATTAGTTCTGGCCACTCCAACACTCGAACATTAGGGCCATTTACTTCTAATTTATTTTGCTATTCACAGCAGAAGTTAATAGAATGTTTGATGCATTTCCAGTCAGAATTTCATATTTCTGACAAATATATCATTTGAAACTGGCAGCAGTGTCAAGGTTTAAACTATTTCTCCTAAATTGATATTTGTTTCTGATCTTTCCACAGGAACCCCTTTTGAAATACTTTAACATTAAAAAAAGTTTCAAACATTCAGTGTCATTGGGGATTATCAAAAAGGACATTTTTTGTTTATAATTTTAAAATCTATTTTACTGTTTTATAAATTGGCCATTTTTAAAACCCTTAAAGCCTTGTTACTTTCCCCTTTTATTAAAACTTTTTAATACATTTTTGTAAGTTTCAGGTTTAGGCTGCAAATGAAGATTTAAAGCACGTTGTCAGGCATGTTTTTATCTTTAAAAAAAAAGAACAAGACAACTTCTCTTAAAGTTAAGGAAACTGAACTGTAGTGAAGCAAATACAGGAAAACAAATCTCAATCAGGATTCAGGAGGTCTGTAGGAAAGATGTCACCCTGTTCAGGAGGTGGGCTCACATTTCACCACAGAACCAGAAGTGGACCGTCAGTTCTGAAAGGGTATAGCCCCGCCACCCCAACACCAACCCAACTTCATCGTTGTAGATCCAGTTGCTATAGTTTCCAAAGACAACCCTCTTCATATCTTCACCTTTTGCTACATTTTCAAACTTTAATGAACCCAATAGTCATTTTCCTGGCCCACATATTTTATAATACATCTTTAGCTGCTTTCTCAGCGTTTTAAAAACAAGTTCATAATCTTATCCTTAGCTGCTAACACTATATTTAAATCATAATCCCACATTGTAAAAGTGATCAAATATGGTTAGTTGCTCTATTAAAAATGTGGAAACTATCTATGCCCTGTGAGTGAAATTCTCTCAGCATCCTGACTGATGTGCTGCAGTACCCTTATCCATCCATTAGGTGTCGCTCAACCTCTTCCCGTTTTGAATCCAGCGCCCAGCCTCTGGCCTGGGCCGGTCTGTGGGATGGTTTGAGAGGCGAGCCAATCAGAGACGAGGTGGGCGTGTCCTCATTGTTACTACAGGCACTGGAAGAAGTTTGCTGCCGACCTGCTGCTGCTGCACCTATGAGTCTCCACGTAAATGAATAGCCTGGGCTCACGCGCGACAGATTATGCCGAGATAACGAGCCTGCTCACGCGCTCCGTCCAATAATGGCATGCGACGGTTCCCCCGCGGAGGACTTCCCGGACAAGCTGATGCCCAGAGCGGCTCCCTGCATGTGCAACAAGAAGTGCCGGGCTCGGAGCACCAGCCTGGTGTTCCTGGGATTATTCCTGCTGTCGCTGACCCTACACGCGGTCACGCTCGTCTGCTACCTGGACCTGCGCTCCGAAGTCAAAAGGGAAATTATCCACCAGAAGCGGGACTCTATGGGGACACTAACCGGGAGGGACCTGCTTGCTGACCCGGCGGCGGTGCTCTCACCCCCGGGTCAGCCGCGAGTGGAGTCCGGGAGAAGCCGCGGCGGAGAGGGGCACGAGGTAATAAAAAAACGGCAAAAACAGAAACAGGTTTTCACACTTCTGAGGAGAGACGGGCAGCTTTCAGGCTGTTCACACACCTCCGCTGTTCCGGTGTCAGGTTGTGTGTCAGTGCTCTGTCGTGGCATGTTTCTGAGCAGCCAGTCCTGTCACAAATTTTCACTAAGTGTTCAAATGTACCACTTCTAATGGCTGAAAACAACACGTCCGCTTTAAATCCGTCACCAAATGTACCTGCTCAGGTGAACTGATCCAGCGTGGCACTTTTTAATCAAGTTTTACCAGAGTAAGTACTAGAAAACGACCTTAAATAAAGTAATTGTCTTTAATCTAGTCAAACTGAACCACATTTATCAGGTTTTCTGAGCTCCTCCTGATTAGAAAAAGGTGGAATGATGAAGACGGGTCAGCTGGAACAGGTGTGACGGCAAATGAACTTGATCACCAGCAGGTGCAAAGCCCAAGGGCTGATGTAAATTCATCAGGACTTAGATGGGGCACTTGGTACTTGGGTCAGAGCCAGTCTCGTCTCACATGTGTTTTCCTTTCTGGCAGCAGGCTGATTTAACTCTCATTGTGTTGTCTTGTGGCTTTGGCAGCAGCCCCTGCACCACCACACGCACTCCCTAATTTGATCAGCACAAAAGTCTCAACTCTGCTTTGCTCTCTTTTTTTTTTTTTTTTTTTTTGCTCATTTGTCAACAGTTGTGTAACTCCCCCCTGTTTTTATTATTTTTCTTTTACAGAGAAAACGATCCTCTGTGTGGGGGCCGCTGGGCTGGACCTTTAGTTTAGCAGAACTTGATAGTCACTCAGAGGAATTCCAGTTTTTCCACTACAGACACATTTATTTCTCTGTAGGAAACATTAATGGGATCCATTGCTCGTATTGGGATTTTTCTCTCACGAGCTTGGCTCATTTATTTGGCTGTCTTGCGTGTCCTCTGCTATTATAGATAGTAGTGTAGATGGGCCCAGATGGTGACGCTTCATGGGGTGAAAGACTGTGGCCCAGCTGTAAATATTTAACAGTGCTGTGATGCTGTCCTTGCCAGATGTCTGCATTAAACAACTCTGATTACACATCCCACAGTTTACATAGTTGGAGAAACAGGAGCATGTGGCATTTGGACGCAGAGGCCGCACTTGTTAGCTGTTTTTTTCTTTTCAGGCATTTGCTTTGAAGAAATCTCTCTTGTAGACTAAAAATTGTTTATTGGATTTATTTTCCCACACAAGCCTCCATCAAAGGCACCTCAGCAGGAATGGTGAAATTTGATGTGATGTGCAGGTATATACAGACAAGTGTAACAAGGCACGAGAAGTCGGCCATAAAAGGGGAAACTCCTTTACCACATCAGCATACGTGAAAAATGAGAAACGAGTGAGATTTGTCATCATTTGGTTACCGTGCATCATCAGTGTGCATGCCCCACCTAAAGTAGATGGATTTAAATTACGGTTTATGGTCAAAGAGACAAGTGGCATATGTCTTTGTCTATTCTGTGATAAAGGTCACAAAAATCCTACTTTAAACAAGTGCATAAAAAGGAAAACTAACAAGATAATTTTATACTCAAATGAAAATAGTTTGCTGGTGAAGGTAAAACTTAGAAGCAACAATTTATTAAAAAGCTTTAAATATAGACCGATTGTTCAGTTGGTCATTTAAAATAGGCTGAATTTTACATATTAAAATACATATATATACCGGTATACATATTTTTTCTCTCTTCAAGGGAGACATGAGGGCAGTTTGCGGTTCTGTATCTTTCCCGAGGATACTCTGACATGTGGCTTGGCCGGGGTTTGAACCCTGGTTTCCCACACTGCAGACGGCCTCTCTTCCCCCTGATCCACAGTCGCTCCCAAACTAAAACCAATTCAATTTAAAATGATTTAAAATCAAAAGCCAGTATCTCACAGAGCAGTATTTGCGAGGCACGTCTAGAAATGATCCCGTTTATCAATTTCCTTGAAATTCAGTTGCAGGGCTTTACTTAAATTCAACATGTTCAAAAAGTCCAAAAGACGAATGTTCTCTCAAAATAGTCCCACGGTCATCACCTGTGTTAACCCGGGTTAAACCCTTCTAAAGTGATTCTTAGCTTTATTTCTGTGATACAGCTTTGGGAGAGGGTGATGATCAAATTGCAAAAAAAAGAGGGCAAATTTACTTTGTGACTAAAATGTGACAAGAACATTTGCAGTATGTTCCTCGTGAGCCAGCTGTATTTAAAGTTGGTCACAAATGTGTACCAATTGGGCTTCTAATTGAAAAATTGGCCCATTTCTCACAATAATGTGTCCAACTGGATGGTCAACAGTCACAGCCCAGGGAAATAAATGTCAACGTCCCACATTTACTGACTGACAGAGGTACTATTCCTGCTGCCAGATATGATGCACCCTACTACAAAAATTGCCCAAATTTCATGAATTGGTTGTATTCTTATTCTAAGAAAAGCCATTGGTGTTTAAAAATCCTAATTGGTTCACTTTTTATTGCAACATTTAAAGGAAGTTAAATGGGTGTTTTTGCTTTGATTGTGAGTTTGTAGTGATTGCATAAAGAGTGCCTTATTTATAGGTCAAACCACATTTTATTGTGTATTTGTTCATCCGTAGTCAGCACCTGTTACTTATTCCTAAATGATGAGCTTCCTTTTACTAAATCCATTATAAATTCCTGATTCTGCCCATGAACAGAGAAGGAACTGAGTGTAAAGTAGGTAGGTAGACCAAAAAAATAACGTAACCCTAAATGGCTATGAAACTGAATTTATACTAGTCTTTGAGACATTTAAAACATGTAATAGTAAAGGAAACGGTTCAGAAATGTGCATAAATAAGCAAAGCCAACATTCATTTTCTGGAATGCAGTAAAAAGTTAAGAACGACTCCAATAGTTGTTCAGATTCTTCTAGTTGTTTCCTAATCAAACCAGATGATCTGGTCATTTAATGATCTGGGCCCAGGATGTGAGCAAAACGGCATAACCTCACCTTAACAGCTCTGTTTGTATGCCCTTGAGCAAGGCAGTTAATGCCAGCTGTCCAGCAGATTTGCACATGCAGTTCCCAACAGTAAAAAAAATCCAGGTGTGTGCAGGACCCTCTGATATGGGCGCGATGTGGGGCGGTGTCGCCCCGATTCACCTGAGATCAGCGAGTGAAAGATGATCTGTTTCAGCTCAGAGTGTGTTTTATTCTTTGGCCGAACATTTTCTATTATATTAAATAATTCTCTCCTCTGATGTGTGCCTTCAAAGTCTCAGAGAACAGATGCTGAAACATCTGGAGTCTAGTTAACAGCTATTAAAAAAAAAAAAAGTCAGTTTGATGGGACTCAAAAGTTCTCACCGTCGTACGATCTCTGAGGCGTCAGGGTGGGCTGTCGCACTCAGGACCGGTTGAAGCAGCAGGATCACAGATATGATCAGAAATGAGCTCTAGACGTTCACGCCGTAAAGCATCAGTAATACGAGACTTCTCCATATAAGCCTGAATCGTCTTGACAGGCACATGGCGTAGACGCCTAGTGCAGATTGAGTCCAGAGTCGCAAACTTCTACCAAATCATAAATTCTCAAGGCGTTCAGTGAGGAATCACTCTGCCAGCTAAGTGTTGCAACAGTCTGAAGCGTGATTGGCTACTGACAGGCTACATTTCCCTTAGCTCCACGGCTTGTTCAGATGACAATCTTTGCGTACCGTTATTAAATTACCCAAGTTATGGTTTAAAACATGTCTGTCCACAGAGAGCGGTGTCAGGTGTTGACTGAGGCGAAGGACGCTCCTATTGTGTGTTGTTTAAAAAGAAAACGCTCCGTCATCGTCGAATCCAGGAGTATGAATCACAGCGATACTCGGGAGTACGCATGCCGCTGCAGTGACGGGCACCTGACCCGTAACCACAGCCACCAGCCCTCAGTCTCACCTCCTCAACTCTGTAACCTCACATTCTCAAGCAGCTATTAAGCTTCTAATATTTCTTTAAACATCTGATTATCATCTTAAAGCTTTATAAATGTTGAGGAATTCTGTGGAGTAAAAGCGCTAAGATTAGTGAGAATACAAGCCGTTTTGATGGCGTTAATAAGGCAAAAGGAAATCTTGTGATGGCCAAATTGCACACCCTGGGGTGAGTGAATTTTAGTCATATCCTCACGAAGCAACAGGGAATCGCATCCACAGCAACGCCTCCCCCCTTACACACACACACACATATACTTTGAAGAGTTGAAAGCCCTCTAATTAATAGCATTTTCCCTTTGTGCTGAAAAAGAATGGTTTACTCAATAGTTGGCACTTGGCATACATACCAACACGTTGTCATCCTGATTTACTGTAACTCTGCGTGCCTTTGAAGAGCACGAAGGCTGTAAATGTTCTAATGACGTGAAATGAAGCAAGACGGAGTGTGAAAACATTTCTCATAGCCTTTTGGGTTTTACTATGATTAAAAAAATGATTATTTTCTCCCACTTACACTATCAGCTGCACCAGTTTTTTGGTAGTAGCCTGGCAGGCTGCTTGTTTGTCTTTTGTCATTCTGCTGAGGCTTAAATCTCAGGCCAGAAATTGGCTGTTGAATCATGTTTGGCTGTCAGAACAGACGAAAGTGTAAAGCCATATGGCTGAACATACACCAGGAATTCTTTGAGAGGTTAAAAAAAAAATCCCTCCCTCCTAATATGCCAACAGCTGGAGAGGAGATGTGGAGGCACCTGCAGACCAAATGAACAGTGAGCGTCGCTGCTCGCAGGAACATCTGGAGGGCCGACAGAGCGCTCCAGCTCATACTTATCCTTCAGGCTGGATTTCCCGTGCTCGTAAGGTCAGACGTGGCTGGCAGCTGGTCAGAGATGTAGTTGTTAACTGCCCAACGCAGCCGTCATGATTCAGCTCATCTCTCTCGCTTCAGGGAAGGGATAGAATTGAAGGGAGGAGCAGGGGGTGGGGGGTGGCCCACATCTGAGATGAGGTATAGTAAAAACTGGAAACATAACTTATCGTGTCTGTCTTCTCATGGTCTGTCAGTGGCTTCGCTTTAAAAACCACACAAAGAGGCACGGGGAGTTCACGCTGCTTTCAGGGGGGGGGGGGGGGGGGGGGGGGGTGTATCTTGTCATTGGGGTTTCATAACTGTGTTGACTTGAGGGTAACAGATGGAAATGTGGACTTTGTGATCTCGCGCCCAACTGGAAAGCGCTCCTAAAGCAGAAAATGAAAAGGTCAAAATGTGTTTTCGGTGTCTTTTTGATCCGTGTTAAGTGCTGCACTTGTAGAAGTCCTCAGCTATCCAAACACCAGTTAAATACCCAGCGTGATACGAGTCCTCTGATTGGCTGCCATCAAGAGGCTTTATGGCCTCCTCGTGCCGATGGGTTTATTTATGACAACGATCCGGAGCGTGACCAGTTTGGGTTTGGGTGGTCTCTCTCTCTCTCTCTCACTCTCTCACTCTCGCCGCGTTTTCTTGTGCCAGGTCTCTTTTTGTCCTATCAGATTCTGGGAATCCTCCAAATATGTGATCACAAAAACTGGCTGTTCTAACAAAAAGATAGTCAAATCAATATGTGTGTGTGTGTGTGTTTTTTTCTCTCAAAATGTTTAGCTTTTTCTCTCAAAATGTTTAGCTGTCACAGCAGTCACGCCTCGAGCGAGTTACAGTCGGGTCAGGGTGTTCGGAGTTCATGTGAATGTGGGTCATATAGGAACAGACGCAGCCGGTTTGCCCTCGGAAACACCCACCAGCTGTAGCATAGCGTTAAATCAGCCAGATCAGATCCTTTTCTTTGACGGTTTTTTGGTTTATTCATGCCACCTCTGAATAGGGCTGGGACCAGGTGCCACATGAATGGGTATTGCTCTCCGATTAACTGCAGTTCATGTCCTCCTTTTGTATGAAAAGGTGAATTTTAGAGCAGCCGTGGCCAGGTGACAGTCTCAAACAGACAAACACGACTTGGGTTACGGGATAAATTACAGCCCCAATGGGACACACAATGACTTGGCCACGAGTGAATGTTCCTTTCAAATGCCTCAAGTTGTTTCCCCGCAAACAATACGCGCCAAGAATAGAGCGACTGCTTGTAACATGCGTTTCCCTTTTTGAAAAATTCAGTTATTCCCCCATCCTATTCACAAAATCCGTCTCCGGTGTCATTCCCGGTATCAATATTCACCGCAGCTCAACTGTTCAAAACTTGTGGCGTGTTCAGGTTCGGCGTAATTTTCCACACTCAGTGTTTTTTCTTTGTGTTTCCCTTCAGGAGAGGCTACTGTACAAAAACGGCGACTTCCACGCCACACAGGACAAGAGGGGCCGAACTCAGAGGGCGAAAAGGAGCCCCGGCAAGGAGCCAGAAACAGGTGTGAGCTGTTTTCTTCTCATTTTATCCTCCTCATCCTCACTGCATGAGAAGCTGGAAGGTTTGTGCAAAAGACATTTCCAAGCTCTGAATTAGGGATGTTGATTGTAAAGTGTGAACTCTGCTGCATCTACGTGAGTCTGTTTGCAGTTTTTGTGTTGACAAATGGTTTCTAGGCGAGGGAGGTTAGCTTACACAGTAAATAAAAAGCTTATGACGGGATGTGAAATGTTAAAAACTGCATGTTAATTGTTTCTCACTTCTTTGTGGAATATGTTTTCTTCTTACTTCTTTGTGCTGACTTTTTGGCCAGGTTTATAGAGCGAGGGATTAAGTGAAAATGGGATTGATTATCACTTGGATAGCAAAGTAACGACAACATGGGGTTTGGGAGGGTTGCACCAATTCGAAACAGACAGTGAAGCCCTGTTAATTTCTTTTTAGTCTCAAAATAACACCGGCTTCCCCTGGACGTCTCCTGAACCACTCTGCGAACAGGGTTGAACTCCTGCTGCGCTACCGGTCAAGTCCCACGCATCAAAATACAAAGAAAAACCCCTGTTGTTCTTTTAGGTAAAGATTTGAAGACGCTTTAAGAAACTTAAGTTCTCATCTCGGCAAACGTTGATGGCTTTCATTAACCCCCCCCCCCTCCAAAAAAAGTTTGATTTATGTTAACGAATAGCTCCGCAGAAAACCATATGGCCAATATGTCTGAATTAGCTTTTGTAGTTTTTGTTTAGAATCTGAGCTATGCAAATAAAAAAAGTGGAGCCCTTTGAAGTTTTGTGTCTGAGTGCAACAAGTGCACCATGATCACAAGGCATTCCAACGTCTGTGGCGTGACACTGAATACTTGGTGGGGTGTGTGTGTAAGTGAGGGGGAGAATTTAGTGATTGTGTTTAAATTAGAAGAAAAAACTCACCTTTGAGACTTTCTACATAAATCAGTAAAGTCCCGAGCCTCTAAACACTAATCATTCCCAGGTCTCTCCTCTGCTCTCAGCACACAGACAAAGGCTTTTGTAATCTCAGCCTTAGATGTGTGCTGTTGTGTGTGTTTTTGCACGTGTTTTTTTTTTTTTTTTTTGCACTCCTAACGGGCACCAGATTCCAGATAGGGCTGCTCGTTAAAAGAAATCTATGCGGATGCATCCAGTCATTTAGCCAGAGGAGAAACACTGGCCATATGTTGGAGGGGGACTCAAACTGTGAGGTTTTAAGGTTAAATGGCCTTTGTAGTTCTAATGACATGGTAAACACAAGCGGGACGGCTTTTTGAAAGGATTCATCAGCTGCGCGCTGAGAATATACACACACACACACACAGATGCACACGACGTGCATTTCAAACGGTGACATCGATGCCCCGGCAACATTCACACACACACACATTGCAGTGAAAGCAGGGGGGGATGCATGCTTAAACAAACACACACTTTCATCTGCGTTCTCCATCTGGGCCTAATTCAAAGAAAAAGATTTTGGCAGGATAAAGTATCTCTCTAATGATCTTCTCCAGTTCCACTGCCTGCGAATGCTTAAGGCACTTGTTCATACAGAGGAGGTGAAACCGCACTTACAAATTACTACACTACAACATACCGCAGACTGACATACCTCTGCTTCAGCGTTCAGAGCACCACATCTGAATGTGGAGTTGTAGCCCGTTTGGGGTGGCTTACGCAGAGCGAGCCGGATACTCGAGATGTTATCTGAGATGATAATTGTCCAGGAGACTGTTTCAGGCTCTTAATGCTGCTGGGTTTTTCTTTTTCAGAATCGAACGGGAAGGAGAAAAGGAAAGACAGGAAAAAAGGTATCCATCTTTTAATTATCTACGTTGATAAAAAAGCCACAGACAATTTCCTGGAAGAATTCTCACGAAGTCGATTAATCAAAATGAATTCTGTTCTCTACAGAAGAAGACACCGGTATGAATTCTGTTTCTGATTTCTACTTTATTTTTCTTCAGGAAAGAAGAGGCCTGTGCCAGGGCCTCCCGGGCCCCCAGGTCCTCCTGGCCCTCAGGGGCCACCGGGCATCCCCGGAATCCCCGGTATTCCAGGAAGCAACGTTGTGGGGCCTGCAGGTCCCCCTGGACCTCCCGGACCGCAGGGACCACCGGGCGCTCAAGGTCCAGCAGGTATAAGAGAAAAAAAAACCCTTAGAGAATAAGATAACCAAGACTGAAGCCAGAGAAATCAAACCGAGGAGATTTTTCTCTTAGATTACAGAGTTCTAGCCACTTTCCCACACTTGAAGGGGGCTCAAGTTGTCAAAATTGATTAACTCATTGCCTCCACAGTGAGATCGTCTGATTCAGGATGTCAAACATTCTGCAGAATAGCAGTGATTTATCTTTAAACTATGTCAGTGTTTGTTTTGTTTAATCACCATTTCTCTTTTGTTTCTCTCCAGCGTTGGAAGTGCAGAATTTTATTCACGTCTGTCTCTTATTGTTGCAGGGGTTCCCGATAAGACAAAGAAATTCCAGGTAAGGGTATGTCACCTTTTGTAACTTTATTCCATTCCCCACACACGTTTTTCTTTTTGTTGATGAAAGGGCTGCCCTCCTTTTTTGAAGACCTAAATTAGTCACCAGAGCTCTTTGTTTTTCAGCCGGCGGTGGTTCATTTACAAGGACAAGAAGCAACAATCCAAGTGAGAGAAGGTGGGATCTTTGTTCATGCTCACTCTGAGACATACTACTGTGTTTGACACAAAGCAATAAGCACGAATTATCCCTGCCAGTGCTGTTTGTCAAACACACAATTCTGGAGTTAGACCAACACACATGCTTTCTAAACCTCAGCATCACAAGAAAATAAATACAACTTCTTAAGAACGTTGGCATGCCCACGATGGTTTACACTAAAGATCCAGCGGGCCACATTTTGGGATGTTTTGTTCTTTACGTGGTAATCTCTGTAGAAAAATGACACAAAAGCAATTATTTGTATTTGTTTGATCAATATTTACTGTAATATTCTTGCAGGATTATAGTAGCCCTACAGTAATCCTACTCCTGTTTCATGTTCTGAACTTGTATTAAAAGTCAGAGCCATGTTGCCTAACCTCAGGGCCACAAGCCTCGCATGCTAACCCATTCTGCTGCGTTTCTAGAAGCAGCGTAAGCATCATTAGCGGGTTTATATTTCGTCAATGCTGAGCTCTGGTTTGAGTTAAACACGGCTGAAAGCTGTTTATGTTGACCGCTTGCCTCCTTTGTGTTTGTTGTGACATGTTTAGATCTGTCTCAAGGCGTCCTCAGGAACTGGAAGATGGTGTCCATCAATAAGGACGTGTTCAGGATGAACCCTCGCACCGGGGAGCTGGTGGTGCTGCTGGACGGTGTCTACTTCATATATAGTCAGGTAGAAGTGAGTACGGTCCTTGACGTAACTCTTTAACATAACAGTTCAAAGTCAGAAGAGCTGGCAGTTGATCTTAAAGAGCCGCTTGCTTTGTTAATGTTTGAGTTATGTTACAAGACGGATTTCTTTTCCCTCTCCCGGTGGCTAAGCTCTATAACTCATTCTCATGTCAGCTGCTCTGATTCTGCAGCTGTTTAAGCTTTAAGCAGACCTTTAAGTGATTATGCGCCCTTGTTTTGATTACCCTTCTCAGTCTCGTGTGAATTTTAATGCTCCCCTTTCCCCCACCAGGTGTACTACCTCAACTTCACGGACATCGCCAGCTACGACGTGATGGTGGACTCCAACCCGTTCCTGCGCTGCACTTGCAGCATCGAGACGGGCCAGCGCAAGTTCAACACCTGCTACACGGCTGGGGTGAGCCTGCTGCGCTCGGGCCAGAAGATCTCCATACGCATCGCGCACGAGTACACGCTCATAAACATGACCAACCACACCACCTTCCTGGGAAGCGTCAGGCTCGGAGAGGCTCCATCTGCTGGACAGAACGGATAACCGCACCCCCCTCTGGATAAACGCTCACAGCTGCCACATTAGCCCACACAGCCTCGCTGTCTCATTTTGGGTCACTGCGTTGATTAAAAGGCCCACGTCCCGCCCCGGTTTAGAGGACACTCTGGACTTTTGTCTATATTTAAAAACGACAATAAAGACAATTTTGCTTCCCTTCTATATGATTCTAAACAGACAGAAAAAGCCTCAAACACACGTTTCTATTTATAGCTTCCCTTTTGTGTCACCATCTCTTTATAGCCAGGAAGGATGTCGTGTTGACAGATAACTACATTTCAAGTGCTGTTGAATGATAATCTTGTATCTCCCCCAAAAAAACAAAACATTTTTAAATGATTTATTTTCCGTTTTTTATTTAAGCATTCTTAAAAACGGGGGTTGAAAACTCCATAAATAAAAAGCTAAGCAAACTGGAGTTAGAAGGTATTCAAAGAGCAACAGCACTATATATTTTTGCACACATTTGCACTACAGTGTCCCTACAGTGCGATAGTTTAGTTCCTTTGACTGAATCCATGTAGAAAAGCAACAGTTGTTAATACACGTCTGTACATAATGTATATAAAAAGGGATATACTTTTTGTAAATGGAGTTGATTGATGAATTAAAATGTTTTCATTTTTCTGCCTAAACGCTCCTGTCTTATTGTTTTTGTGTGGTATTCATTGAAAACCACTTTTTGTCCTTTTTAAAATTTCGTTTAGGACTAAGCTGGCATGAGCCCTGACAGGAATAAATGGCGCTGTGTGAGCGAGGCCCTTTTGTCTTTATTAAAATGTGGCCTTTTTTTTTTCTTTTTTCTTAACATAGAGTTTCACAATACGCAGCAGAGTTGGCTGTAAGCTCAACGGTTTAAATGAGTTCCATCTTGAGAGGACAGTTCCTCATTTTAGAAACAAATTTTGAAACTGCAGGTTTCCGGCATTTACCGACATGTGACCTCGCCCTTTTGTTTTGAGTCACTTGGGAACATCCAGTCTGAGTTACTATGCTTCACAATGCTTTTTTATTATCACTAACAGCCTTTATGTTATGTTTGAGCCTTTTTCTGGTGCACAGGGTTAGTGTTTTAGAAAGTGATTTTCACAAACTGCGAGAAGGAGACATAAATCGACAATTAAACCAGCAACTTTCTGAGGGAGTCGATGGGAGAATGGCCAAGACGTCTAAAACAAGGAAGGTATGTCAATGATTAAGCAGGATGGAGTCATCTTGGACATCGCGCTGCTGAGATTTATGCCATTAGTGAGTGTTCCGATAACGCTGCAATAATAAATTTTATCGCAGTGTTTTGTTTTCTCTCAGGACATAAAGCCAAGTGTTTTGCAAAGAGCTCAGAGTTCTCCGAAGATCTCCTCTAGGAGAGTAAAAAGAGAACAGAGCAGCTGCAGAGGTGGGTCGGAGCTCGAAATGTGTTGATTAGTTACGCTCTGATCCGGTGGTGGGACCATAAACAATGTATGCAAAGTTAATAGAATTAAAGTCTGATGTTTATCTCCCTCTTTTCCTCTCAACAGCTCCAGTATCTTTCCTGCAGTTAAGTGCTAACACAAACAAACAGCCAGAGACGAGAGGTAAAACGAAATTCTAATATTTGGCTTTGGCTTTTCACCGTGCTGCCATTATTTTTGAATAAGTGTGTCTTTCTTCGTTTTTTTTTTTTTTTTTTTTACCCCCCAAAGGAAATATAACAGTCATCCCCTGGACTGTTTCTGCACAGCAAGGAAATAGAATTTCACAGAGGGAAAACAGGATAGTTGTCCAAGACGATGGTTATTACTTGGTGTTTGGACAAGTATTGTGTCATTCTAAATCAAGCATAACTAAGTTGATACTGCACATGATTTGTTCCAACTCTTCAGCTAATGTTCCTATTTAACTCCACAGGTTTTGTTTGAAAATCAAACGAATGTTATGGGACATGTCATTCAAAGCTGGAGCTCCACCAAGGCCGGGAGGAGATCGAAGGAGCTCCTGCGGTGTCTGCAGAGGATGCCCAATAAATATCCTCGCAACACATGCTACACTGCAGGTGAGTGAGACGCCACTGCTGCTGATGTACAGGCATGAGAGGGGTTATCAATCTTCTCAATGCCCTTTACTTCTGTACCTGTTTCTCTTTCAGCAGTGCCTCTAACATTTCACTAGCTGAAGGAAACCTAACAAACACTTTCATGAAGGCAAATAGAGGTCATAAAATGATTTAATGAGTGTGGAAATTGTGCATTTTTAACAGACATACCTTCAATTTGTCGCCCCTCATGTATCTCACCAAATGCTCTCTGAATGACCTGCATGAGTCAGCTCAACCAGGGGGGTCCTACATCACTTTAGGTCTTGTTTCTGGTGGGAGAGAAATCAGTTACAACAAAATGCCAAGTTTTTTTCAGCCATCAGGGATTTATTCATCAGGTTACAATAACTTATACGGTCACTGCTCAAAAGCTATGAAAATACCCTGCAATGCTTGTTCTCTATAATAAACCAGGCCAGAATCATATTTACCACATATGTGATTTTTAATATTAAAAATAGTGGTGAATTTGACATTTTTGCCCTGAAGCCTGTGCTACAGCTTGTGCTCAAAACCACACACTGAACCACAAAAGAGAAACAATTTTAAGAAGAAGGCTTTTTAATTTTGAAAAAATACCATACAACTCTCCAATCACCCTTTTCCACATGCACAGTTTTATTCATGACCGGCCTTGGCTTTCCATAACTTTTTTCTTTTTTCTTTGACCCCTTGATATTTTTTAAGCTTGCCTTGTTTCATTATGATTTTTCTGATCTTTCTGTCACTTGATCACTACATCTATCACTACTGCCTTGTTCTGTAGTTTGTTGTCCACTACAATGTCCAGTTGTTAGTAATCTCGTCAATCTGGATCTGGATTTCACCCAGTTCTGAGCATCTGCATTGCCTGCATTAGACCTCCAGTTATTACGTGCTGACTGCTTTGCACAGTCTAGATCTTGAGTCCTGTTTAATATGGTAGACCTCTGCCTCTATCCAAACCTAATCCAATTCAAATGTATTAGTAAAGCACATTTAAATGACTGAACAATCAACCAAAGTGCTGTATAAGCATGCAAAGTTCAAAACAAGATAAAAATATAAATCACCAAATATAAAAACATAGGGTTAGATACATTAAAAGCTAATAAAAACAAAAAAATGTGCAATCAAACATAAAGATACAACAAATAAGACCAACTCAAGCAGTATCAAAGGCGACTGAGAAGAGGGGAGTTTTTAGAGATTTAAAGCCAAGAAGTGAGGGAGCCTGTCTGATGATTGGAGGCAAGCTATTCCAAAGCTTGGTTGCCACCACAAAAAGTCCTGGTCTCCTCTAAGCTTTAGCCTTGTTTTGGGAACATGCAGTCACTGTTAGTCAGCTGATCTGAAGGCTCTTAGAGGAGTATACAGCTGAAGGAGACTGCAGAGATATGGAGGAGGATTTTAAAATCAACTCAGCGGTGCACAGGAAGCCAGTGAAGGGTAAATAAATACCACCATAACTACTAGTTGGTTATTGATAAGCAGTTCCTCCACAAATGTCTTGTTCCAGTAGCCAATTCCTGGTTCCTCAACATTTTGCGGACCAAGCTAGAATGGCATAATTTCTATGTATTTTGCTAATTATGCACCAAAGTTTATTTGCTTATTAGATACTTTTATCCAAACTTAGTGACTTATTTACTATACACCTATCAGACATGTGGTGGTCCAGTCCCTGGAAATGGCTGGACTAGGGTTTAAACCCTGGAGCCTTTGTTCCAAAGGTGGTCAATAATACCACTGTGGCTATAGGGAGAGACTGAAGGACCGTGGAGAGGCACTAATCATGCATACTTTCTCTCAAAGTCCAGCACCCTGAGATTGTACACTAAGAAAGGAAGGCAGTTGAGGACTAGTGTGAATCAGAGCCAATATACAAGATGAAACAACTAAGATCCAGGCTATTAAGAAAGGTCCCACTGAAAAAACACTAAATGAATGTATCAGGCAGCAGAAACCCAATGTGAAAGAGGAGGAGGCAGAGGAACCTTCATAGAAGCATAATACCCTAGAAGGCATATGCCACAGGCAGATCAAGGGAGTGGCAAATGCACTGAAACCCTACCAGTGGCTAGAGCAGAGGTTCCCAACCCCGCTCCTCAAGGCCCCCTGTCGTACATGTTTTAGAGATTTCACTGCTCCTGCACACCTGATTCAAATGACTGAATTACCTGCTCAGCATGTCATCAAGTTCTGCAGAGGCCTGTTAATGACTTGTTCATCTAAATCAGGTGTGTTGGAGCAGAGAAACTTCAAAAACATGTAGGACAGAGGGCCTTGAGGAGCAGGGTTGGGAACCTCTGGGCTAGAGAAAGATAGACTGAAGGACAGTACAGAGGCATTGATCATGGCAGCAGGGTCTACCACACCAGACTGGACCTCAGATAGATGCAGACTGTGCAAAGATGTCCCTGAGACAGTCCGACACATAAAGATGTTAAATGCAGGCATGGAAAGCGTACTGGAACATGTGTGTTGAGTATGGACTGGAGAATGAGAGAACTAAAATACAGTGGGGCTCCAGATCCAGTCAGACAAACAGGTGATGGCTTAGAGACAGAGAAGGCAGTAGATGTAGGGATCCCAAGCAATGATAATCTCAACAAGGAAAACAAGAAGTTTCAGAAATACCAAGGTCTGAGAAGCAATGCTTACAGAAAAGCTGTGGAAAGTCAAGGCCTCAGTAGTGCTAGAGGTCATCAGAGAACTC
>SSNR01000022.1:3945672-3987524 GCA_006937965.1 Callopanchax toddi | reverse complement strand
CCCCCCCCCCCCCCCCCCCCCCCCACCTGAGACAGTGGATCCAACTGATTCCAGGAACACCCTCAGAGTTCTCTGTCCAGAAGATCCCAGGACTAGACGAAGGACATGTCCGTCTCCATTCCATGAACTTCTAAAAATCCTTTATAACAGGAAAACGTTTTAATGTGAGCTCTTGCTTTTTTTTTTGGCAGACTAGTAGATGCAGATTTATTTTTCACAAATAACTGAATAAAATGAGTAAAGGAAGTTTGTTTGAACTGACAGAAGTTTATTGTTCATTACAGGAACAGTGTCCTTGCTTCAGAACGATGAGCTAGAACTGGTGATCATAACCAGACCATCAGCCCTGATCTCCATGAAGGCCGAGTCAACCTTTTTTGGTGTCATACAGCTAAACTGAAACAGGCTGATAAGTGTGTCGACATCACTGTTGCAGGAAGTGAGAAGCTGACAGAGCAGTGTGAGGGAAGCTGATAGTGTTAGCAGCAGGAAAACCTCTGGAATCCTTTGTAAACTCAGCAATACTCATGTTTTTAAATGAGTTGTCCATATCATGTTAGGTATTTAGCATCTGTTTAGCCATAAACATTTACTGTTTAATTATTTCCCCCCTCAGTTTGTTCCCTGCTGTTTCTTTTATGTACCACCGGGTCCTTTCATCACTTTATTTTTGCACCTCCCTACAGCTTCCCTCCTGCTCCACCAACGTGTTGTCTGGGTTATTTGTTCCTCTCGTCTATTTTAAGAACGATTTCCGCTTTCTAAAATGGCATCAGGAACAAACAGATAAACACATAAAGCTTCATGTATAACAAAAGTGTAAATACTGTAATGTTTATTAAAACTCAAGTTCTATTAAGAATATCCCTTCATAAAATGACTAGTCGCCATTGTTGCATAAATAACATTTTTAACTTTTAATGCAATACTTTTTGTATTTTGCAAAATCTGATGTGAAATGACTTTTTGTGTCTGAAATCAATTGCTTTTATTATATAAATGAAATTAGACTGTTGTATGTTTCTGACGTTGTAATAAAAATATGTCAACAGTTAAGTCTTCATTGTCTAAATATAGTATCCACAGTGTTTATCTGGTGTCCACAGCTGTTTCTCGCTCACTTTTTTTTTTATGGAGCATGGCTATAAGAGGTAGTGTGTGACAGCAGCAGAGGTACAGTTTGGTATCATCAGCAGCAGCAGCAGTAGAGGAAGAATGGTTGGACGTAAGCTGTCCAGTATTTTACTACTCTGGTCTCTCAGCCATGACTTCTTTTTAATCGGAGAGACATATTTTGCTCCAAAGGTAAGCTCAGTTTAAATACAGAACAAGGCCTTAAAAGTGATGAATGGTTTTGAGATTTTAATGATATTCATTTGTTTTAATATGATTAATATTCCTCTGATTTAAAGACGCAGTCCTGGAGCGACCAGAACCTCTCCTCCATCCCTGTGGATTTGGACGTGAGGCTCAGAAGGCTCGATCTGTCACGTAACTTCATCAGACAGTTGCACATGCTTGCTTTGCCAAACTTAGAGGAGCTGGACCTGAGCAGCAATCGGCTGGATCTCATCTCCAAGGGGGCTTTTGAAAACCTGGCTCGACTTGAACGCTTGAATTTGTCCAGAAATCGACTGAACGTCAACCTTGGCACCAACAGCAAAGCCCTGGGATCCCTCGGCACGCTGAGGAGTTTGGACGTATCAAAGAACGGCTTGAGTAATAACGCAGCGGAACTGTTACTGAAAAACAAGTCTTCTCTTGAACATCTTAAGATGACGGGTAACGATTTAATAAGACTTTCACACAGCTTGTTCAGAGAGAGTGAAAGTTTAAGAACCATTACTATTGAGGACAATCTGATATCGGAGATAGAAGAAGGGACGTTCGAACCTCTAAAACAATTAGAAACGCTCAACTTGGCGATGAATAATCTGGCATATATCTGTGATTTTAAACTACATCAAGTTAAATATTTAAATCTCAGCAGGAATTCTGTGGAGTTTTTTGTCACTCTTGAAGATTATGAGTTATACAGTCTGGAAATTCTTGATCTAAGCTACAACAAGCTTCTCTACTTCCCAATAGTTCCCAAATGGAACCAATTAAAGTATCTACACCTGCAAAATAATGATCTAGGTACTTCAAAATCAGAGGCGGAAATAGTTTCAGAGACTAATTCTCTTTATAACGAAGTTGTAAACAAGAGAACGGTTATAAAAAATTCCCTACATGCCAACTGGAGGCTGATGCCACTGGTTTATATTGACCTGAGCTTTAACCACTTCACGTCTTTCCCTCTTGAGACTCTGAACCTGCTTTCATCACTAGAAACCATCAATTTTAGCTACAACTGTCTCCAAAGCATACCTTGGAATATCAGAAGCTTTAATGACTCGGGACCGGTTCGCCAGCTGTTTTTTCATTCCTTAAAGCACCTCGACTTGCAAAGCAACAGTCTTGTATACATGTCCCCGTTCTTTCTCAAGGCGCTCATACAAATAGAGACGCTGAATCTGCAGGACAATTCCGTGCAACTTTGTGCTGAAAATTTGAGTAGACAGCCAGTTAATCTCAACACGTCCTCCTGTGCAGCATTCGGGCAGATGAAGACACTAAAACAACTCAATCTTAGAGAAAACGTCATAAAAATACTCCCGCAAAACTCATTTCAGGGAACCTCTTTGACTTCTCTTAACCTCGGAGGAAACCCACACCTGGTGATGCACGAGAACGCACTGGAAGGTGTGCAAACAACTCTCCAGTCTTTGACTATCAGTGAAACAAACATGAGCAACTCTCATCTGTCTTTACCCTGTATGCCAGCATTAACCGAGCTGAACGTCTCAAACAACAACCTCAACAGGTTACCCAGCACTTTGAGTTGCTCTCCTTTAAAAGTAATAGACATAAGAAATAATCATTTTAAGACTTTAGACCTTTTGTTGGTTCAGGCTTTATCCATAAACCTCACTACGATGTTTATCAGTGGGAATCAGTTCAACTGCTGCGACAGTAAATGGATAAACGCCATAAATGAGACGGTTCACCTTCCTGACATCAATAGGACTGAATGCTTTACACCCCAGAGAAACTTAATGTTGACAGAATATCTGAAAAGTCCTTCTCGTCACTGTGGGTTTCATAATGAAACACAGGGAGTTCATTTTGGACAAATGATCCTAATTGTTTTATTTTTAACCGTGTTATTAACCGGACTCATCGTGTTCAGCAGGAAGCTTCGCTGCACACAAGGATCTTTTTTAGTGTGACATCGAAAACATGTTTTTTTTTTTTGTGCATAGTTTATACGAAACTTTCATATGGGTTACATTTAAAGTCGGTAAACTACACGCACTCGGTGAGAAATTGGAGAATAAACCAGAGTTCCTGCAGATAACTCTGGGGAGTTTCACTCTTATCAACAGAAATGTGGCTTGACGTCCGTAAAGAAACAAATTTCCTTTTGATAACATGCGGTAAGAATTCCTTGTCCCATCTGGATCAGAATTTCAACTCTCACCGATCAAACTTTCTGTAAAAATACTCCACCACACATCCACGCTGCCAGTCTGCTTGGTTATGGCGCACACTAAAACAATAACCAGACAACAAACGTCTGCCATGTTTTTGTAAAGCTTTTTTCTTTTGCAGATAAAACTGTTCCGTTAGTTTAAATTCATTTTATTCTTGCAGAGGCTTACACAACATTTCCAGAATGAAAACTGAACATTTAAACTGTCCAAAACCAATAAAAGACCATTAATAGTTTCTATATGATCTGAATTTATACATCTAAAAAAAATAAAAGTTCATGTGGATATACTAAATACATTTTAATACAAAGCACCACATCCATCAGATCTTTGTAATACATGGGGATTAGACCCTGGGAGAGACTATCCTGCAAAAGGTCATGCTGTACATAATAAACATGCTGTGTTTAATGACCGCAATGTGTTGGCAGTGTTCATTTACGAATCTGAATTCCCTGGTTTAATACCTACAAAATAAATCACAAGGCTGGAACTGTTTCCATTATTTAGAAATTTCTGTTTTTGGTTGAGCAACTGCACTGCCACTGAACCAGAAAACACACACAGTGAGGTTACTACCATTTGTAACTGCATTGTCACGTTATAAATCCAGCTGAACTTGGATCAGTGTGAACCACTAATCCTTTAAAATGTAGTTAAACCAACAAAACATTATGAAACTTTGTAGACTTTTGTGCCCATTACACAGCCATTCCAGCAGTGTCAGAGGTAGAATCTGAACCATGGCAGTACTTATCACTGTTCTTGAGCCACATCATAGTATAAAATGTGTTTACTGCCCCACCCCGCTGGTTTTCTATATCAAGTAGCAGCTTAACAAGTTCAAGCAAGGACGACCCAAAGAATAGAACACCGTGTTGATGTTAGGCGTAAAACCAGAGGAATGCAAGTGGTAAATTATATTCATTCTTCTCCCTGGTGGTAAATGGTAGCTGGCATTTACACATCAGTAGCTTATTCAGTAGCACGTCACTATGAAGTTCTGGGGGGAAAAAGTCTAGTATATTACATAAAAGCTATGGCTAACATAAGAGTCTTAGACAATTTCAGAATATTTTGAAGTTCAAAATTAAAAAATAGTTGAACAAGTTCTTAAAATAAATTGACTTAATTTTAAATAAAAATTTGTGTTTGCTGTAAAAATAATATTCTTTACTGGATTTACACTTCTTTTAAAGAAAAACAAAAATTTTACATAAAAAAACCCACAGGAGTGTCCCTGAACACGAACAGACATTGAAGGCACCATTATGGTGCCATATAAAACACGCTGTCCAGCCAGAGCGGATCATTAACTCTTCTCACATTAACTGCTTTAAAGTCATTTAGTGCCGACAACCACTTGGCTAAGCTGACATATGTTGGAGAAACACAGAATTCGTTTGTTTTTCGCTCAAGCTGCGGCGAAAACTCAAAGAAGGAATGGCCACTGAGATGAGCTCTTTTCAAAATGGCGGGGATTGACTAGCTGAGAAGAGACTCTTGACTTTACCGCCTCTATCAACATGCTCCAATGTAAGACGATAACAGGTTTTGGGGGTGCATGTTGGAAAAAAGTCGACCGGAATAAAGAAGATACTACAAAGTGTTAACAGTTAACCGCGACGGAAGCAGGGGTGCCCAAGTCCAGTCCTCGAGAGCTACTTGCGCTAATCAATTAGCTAGCTAGTTAGCTAACAGCCCGCAGCAGAAGGAGACCGCTGCTTGCTTCTCCAGTCTCACCATGGCTCCTCGCCAGATACAAGCCCTCCACCAGCAGCACCCCTCCGTCGCACAGAAGACGCAGATAACATTCAAGCTTATTTTGCTGGAAAACGCCAGAAACATGCTGGAACAGGAACTTCGCAACTTCACCAACCAGGTAATGTTAGCAAAAAAATGAGCTGAAGGTCATTGTTTAGCTAGCAAGCGCAATGTGATTCTGTCCGCCACACAGAGACACTGATTAAACCAGCCTGTTAAGATTTAATTTATCACACATGTTGTTTAAAAGACCTATTCTCGACCATTAACCCAATTGTACTACTTTTGGTGTTTATTCTTTATTTGTAGAAAATGTGATGAAAAATGCACAGTCCCCTCAAAAAAAAAATCCCCAACAAGAATTGCCTTTTACTTATCATTTGTAAGCCTAAAAATTAAGTTAATTGTATTGTGTTCATTTTACCTTTTCAAAAAGCAATACATTTTTTGTAATATATTTAAGTTCAGATTGACTGATCAAGCTGCATATTGGCAGATTTAAAACAATTATTTGTGCACTTCTATCAAACTATCTATCTAAAAACAACTATGTAGATGTTTGTTTTTTTTTTAAGTTTTATAAAAGACCACCAATAAGTAAATTTCCAAATGAAAAGTATTCCTGTGAATCTATAAATGTTTGGTAGATTTATTTCATTTTTCCATTAAAACAGGAGCAGATGCCTTTGAGTTGAAAATGTTCCCGTTTTTCTGTAAGAAACTGATCTCTAAGCTGTTTGAAAAGCTGCGCATCAGAATTCATCTTCTGGTTTTGACAGTTTTTTTTATCAGAGTTCTCCATGCTCATGAGTTTCCTTTTTAAAATTTTTACCAAAGCTTTTTTCCCACTTGTCCACCAGGCATGTAAAGATGCCTATGATGTCCTCAATTCATCTTTTTCTACTGCTGTTTTCACCAGTCTTACAAAGACTTTAGATGCAAAGTGTCAAGAAATTGTGAAGCTTTTGGCTTTGCTAAAGAACCTTACAGTAGGTAAGTCAAAATTAGTCACTTATTTACAGATACTAAACTAACGGCATAGATTTAAAGGTTAAAATTGCCTGAAAAGCTTTTTAACTTATAAAAACATTAGGTTGTTTTCAGCTTTCATTAATAAACTCCCTCTGTTTTCCTTCCTGATGTTCACAGAACCTAAACTCTCTGTCCAGCTTGCTGTCAGAACAAACTCCCTTCAAACACATAAAGTCAACAGGAGCCCGATGACAGGTGTTCTGAAGTTTGGGCCAATGTTGCAGAACTCCCTGATGGCAAGCTCCATAGCAAAAGCAGTCCAGGTTTTTGGAGCTGCTCTGACCTTTCAGGAGAAGAAACATTCCCTCAATTCCCAGCCTGTTTCAGAGCAGCAGGATGACACATCAGGCAGCATGTCATCCAGCTTCAGTAACACTACTTTGACTGCAAGTTCCTCCTGTCAGTTAAAACCAGAACAGTCTGTTTTGGAAGAAAAGGGCCAAGCAAACACCATGTGCATCCAACCTGCCACTTCCCAGAGCTGCAAGATCAATGAGGAAAAGTCAAACATACTACTGCCTCCCATACAAGGTGTATTCCCTGAGATCAATAACCATAAGTCGGTAATGATCTGGGGGTGTGACAATGACGTCCAGGTGCAACACCAAAAACAAACATCCTCACAGCTGCTGCACTTCCTCAAAGCAAAAGCTAAAAACAAAGGTGCGCTCGAGGTCACGCATTTAGAGTGGACTAAAAGTAAATACGAGGCAAACAATTCAGATCGGCCACAGCGGGTGTCACCTACTGTCAAAACACAAAGCCACCAGTTCAGACATGTTGTGACTGATTTGGTCGGTAAACTTCCTCCAAGAACGTTGCACGCAAACGTTGAAAGCCAAGCTCCTGTCTTCAGAGTGAAAAGAGTCGAGTCAAGTGGATCTTTGATCTACAGTTGTGTGATTGCCACAGAATCTGAATTATGGGATATTGGAGACGTCTTCACAGAGGTGTTACTGGAAGATTCGGTGCGCAGTTCCTTGGAAAGTGAAAACTGCCAAAATTCTACTGCTCAGGTGGAGAACTTCTGCATAAACATAGACTTTAAAATCAAAACTCATCAGTGCACAGAACCCGAACCAGAAAACAACCTCGCTCATTTAGAAACGCTGACGGCTAAAAATGTAAACATTCCCAAGTTCCAGATCCGAAGGTTTGAGGAGACCGAGGTAGTCGTGTCTCATATTGTCAGCCCTGGGAACTTCTACATCCAGTATGCAGACTCCCTGGAGAAGCTGCAGGCGCTTTGCACAGAGTAAGCTGTTTTATTCATCCTCTATTCATCCTTGATCGCTTTAAAGAGCTTCATATTCATTTTGTACATTTCTGCTTTTCATGAAGAGTTTTTTCATCTTTCGTACAATCCTGATGTGTTTGTATTTCTTTCTTTTCTCTCTTTTGCTGTAGTTATAATGTCATTTGTTCAAATGCTGAGCAGAACTGCATTCCAGACATCGGAACTCGGGTAATGTTTTGGTTCCCACAGGAAGAGCAGTGGTGCAGGGCTGAGGTGATGAAGATCTGTGGAGTGAGCCAGGGTGGGTCCTGCTTGGTTTTACAGAGGCTCACCTCTAGATGGCAGCAGTGTCACTTGCCTGACTGGAATCACAGGAATTTTCAGACTAACTTGTTCTCTTCTGGGTGTTTTAAGATAACAATGCTGTGGATGGTGCAGGAAGCAAGCCCTCCATAACGGTGGAGGTGAGAAGGCTGGACTATGGTGACACTTCCTGTCTGTCACTGAGGAACATGAGGGACCTCACCCCAGAAATGGCTCTTCTACCACTTCAAGCTCTGCAGGTTTCACTGGCAAATGTGAGCTTTCCAGTTTATGTTCATACACATTTATCTAAAATCACTAATCAACACATGAATACTTAAATTTAAAATAGTCAATTACATTTTTTGAACATTTTGAAGCGTGAATGACCACAGTTTGGGGAAATGGAGTTGACATCCTACAGGATCAATGAGCTGTAATCCGAGCTCAGCCAAGACCAAACAGAATTGCTGCTGTTTTAAAACGGCACCAGTCTCTAAACCTTCATAGTGGTTCATGCTACTTTTTTATAAGCACATACACTGCTTATAGTTTAGCATTGCTGTTATTTTGGGAGACGTAGAAAGAAATTACATCAGGATTTGACCCCTGGATTACCAGTGGGGCTATATTTTGCTGCTGCTGGCAATTTTTATGCTTGTAAATAACCGAAGAATTCCACACGTAGTGCATAACCTCTGGAGAAAATAGTTTTCGTCTCTCAGGAGTGATGAACTAACTGCTGCCATTGAAATTTTGCAACAATTTGTTCAGCATTAGTTTATGAACCATGACACTTTTGTCAGTATGCAGTTATTTACATGGAATTCTTTGGTTATTTACAAAAGTAAATATTACCATCAGCGCGTCTGGTGCCTTCAGGGGTCAGGTCCGGCAGGACAAAACAGCTTTGACAGCCTTGTTAAAGTTTCTAAAATAACAAGTTGCTGTGAAGCTTGGGAGATTGGAGCTGTTTTAAGACAGCAGCAATACACTGTTTGGACTAGAGTTCTCAATTTAGACCCGAGCCTGAAACCGACCCAACCCGTTGAATATTTAAGTTAATAGTTCGGGCAGCATCAGGTTCGGACAGAGAGAGAGAGGATGGGAAATCTTGTGTCTATAACTTGGAGAAGCGCCCTGTCTGATGGTGTGACAGCAGCATGCAGTGTGAAGCAACATGCTCAAAAAGAGGCGCTTTTTATGCAAGTATTACATTTCTATCAGTTTTCATCGTGGTTAACTGGTGACTACAATCATGCACATTTATTTTCAGGTTGTGGTTAATGTGCTGACTCGCTTGGTCCTGGGATTCCCAGATCCTCTGAACAAAAATGGACTTTAAAATTTGACATCATTATTATTATTATTATTATTATTAGAAAATTATTTTATTAGTTCCACGTTTGTTTGTTTTTTAGTTTTTAATAAGTGTTTTGAGTTGAAGTTAATGTGTGGAATTATTTTTCACCCTCCGTTAAAAAACAACACTGGGGTTCGGGACGGGTCCAGTGTTTAATAATGATGTTGGGCCGGGCTGCTTTGGGCTTCACGTCCTTCGGGTCATTTGGGGTTTGGGTTAAATATTTGGGCCTGTTGAGAACTCTAGTTTGAACCAGCTGATTTCTCGTCAGCCCTATAGGACGTTAAATCTGTCTCTACAAAGAGAGGCTGTTCAGGAAGCGTTCTACAAAAAGTAGAATTTATTTATAACCTTTACAGAGAAATGCACTTAAAATGACCAAATATCGCTTCAAATATTTGTCATTGTCCTCTTTGGTCAGTCACAGCTTTGTGTTACTAACAGGGTCCGAAATTAAAATTTTGACTCACCGGCCAAGTTGGCTGGTAGATGATAAAATCTACCGGCCAAACATATTTTTTACCGGCCAAAATTCTAAATGATTTAGATCTACCCAAAGCACATTATTCTATAATATGATATTATGTTAGATCCAAACAGAAAGGAATGACAACTTAATTAAACAATCTTTAATAAGAAAAACTACTTTTTAGTCATTTCAGATTTTTATTTTTTAGAAATATTTTTAATGAACTCTTTTATTGAAATCTAGTCAGACTCCTTGTTTTCTCTGTCCATGAAGTCTGGCCTCCTGCTGCTGACAGTCTTTGTGCCACAGCATTACAAACTCATTTGGGTCAAAGTCCCTGTAGCTTCATCGTCTTATTTCCAATGTCAAATGAGTTATAGTTCTTTCTAGAGTACTGGTGGCAAACGGTGCAGCTCCTTTCCGCAAGATTCCGGTGTTGTGCGGAAATTTGTTCCCCTGAAATATTATGTAGGGGAGCGGATGATTCTGTCAGTGATTAAAACAAAAATAAATAAATAAATAAGTTAACTTTTATTCATTTATTTACTAGGAACTAAATAAAGTATCAACTTTGACATGAATACGTGTTGTAGAAATCTTTTAGAAGTGCTGTGAAGCTCGCAGTTTGACATGGGGGAACAGAAAAATTCAGGGGAACAGACTTTCGCACAACACCTGTTGTTCCCTGTAGCCAGTGTCAACAACATCTCCACCGCCACCTCCAGTTCGCCACTTTTCATTAAATCTTCTTGTTGCCACTGGTTCTGGTGGTTTTTTCTACCAGTTCGATTAGTTTTCTTTTTGAAGACTGGCTGATTCCAGTTCAAAACCGCCACATTTCGCCGCTAGTTTTAACATGAAGCTAACTGCTGCTGCCTTGATAAAGTCGCACCCGGCTCTCACGTTTCGCGTACCTCTCATGCAGGCAGGAGAGGAGCGAAATCCATCGAAGGGAACTGATAAACAGAACTAATTTGGTGCAATAATGTACTCGCCAAGTGGTGGATGACGCTCCAAATTTTACTCGCCAAGTGGAGCAATTTGGTCGCATGTGGCGAGTGTTAATTTCGGACCCTGGTTACTAATGAAGGGAATTCACATTATTTTGTAACATCATGTTTTCTCCACCTCAGGTGTCGCCCATTAATGGGGTTGACTGGTCTGAAGAGGCAGTGAGTTGGTTCAGAGCCATGGTACACAACAGGACGCTGTATGCCAGACTTTACCCACAGGACCCCACTGTCACCGTGGAGCTCTTCCTGGAGAAAGGGAAGCTAGGAGCTATGAGGTACGTCACCATGAATCAGGCCTCTAATCCTGCATCTCAGATGGTGATATATCGATGCCAGACATGTCTTGTCATCGAGATATTTTTTGATTTTAGTTTTTCTTGCTAGAAGTGATCTTTAAATACAAAGTAAATCTGAGTGTGTAGTTATAAAGATCTTGTTTTCAGGAGGGGAGCAGCTCTCTCTTTGAGATTAGCCCAAAATGGACACGCAAAGCACAGCAAACTGAAGAAGACTGGTCTCATCAGGAGTAAGTGGCGTTTATATCACAGTTATCTGATTTGTGAACCTTCAGCAGGTGATTTTGTACTTAAAAAAAAAAAAAAAAAACTTTTATTTCTCACAGTTTGTTTTTTTCTTTAAACATTTTGTAGGTGCTGTTCGAGACTCTGACTGGGAAAAGTATCTCATCTCGTGCTACGCTCAGATGAAGAAATAATCCAGAAAGCAAAGAACAGTTATATTTTTTATTTTTGTGTGTTGGCTTATTAGAATGAAGTTTAAAACACAAATGGCAAATCTGTCATGCATAAAACATTTTAACAATTCATAACTGGCAGCTTTCAGTTTATTTTAGAAACGCGCGATTGAATTACAGGGTTTCTGTCTTTAAGGGTCATCAGATTCACTTTTACAGAGTTAGAAAAACATAGTAAATCCACTATTGTTTATTTTAAAAAAATGTTTGCAATATACCTCAGTGTATTGACTGGACATATACATATATATATATACACATTTTTTACATTAGCATATTCTAAATACATCTGCTGTACTCTCTGTACATTTTGTCTTTGTTGCAACTTCACTGGAAGTTGAAACTTGAGATTTCATCTTTAAAATATGTTTAAACAATTTTATTTTATAATTTTCAGAAGTTATATACTAAATTATTTTGTCTCAAGTTCTGTTGTTTGGGATGTTTGTTGCACGCGTTTTTCATTTAACCTTTTTAAGGTATAAGGTTAGGGTTATATGCTCATCTATTTGGGGATCATTTTCATTTTTCAAACTTTGTGATTTTCTCAGTTCCTCCTTAAAATGATGTGATGCAGAGTTGTGAGGCACCAACATCCAGCACAACCAGCCAGTTTGACTCAAACCAGTCAGTCAAAAATCCAAATACCGTTCTCAATCTATCGAGTTACGTTTGGTTTTTCTTATTTAACTTGCGTAGCGTGTGGTTTCTGCGATCTGCTTGTTCTTGTACAGTGGCAGTGGATTTATTTTCTTCTATGCATTTTCCCTTTCAAAATAAAGGCGTTCTACACACTTCATGCTATATTCTCATCGTCTTTCCTTTTCTAGGGATGGAAAAATGTAAATAGGGTTGAGTTCATTCAAAGAATTGGCCGACCACGCTAACCCTCCCACCACGCTTGTCAGAGGTGACGCAGAAATGCTCGCTGCACAGAGAGCAGCTGTAGTTTATCTGAATGTACGTGACCTGACAAGCGGACGCATTGTTTTCTGTTGAAATCAGTTACTGTACATTATTTTGCTTTTTAACGTGGGAGTTTGATCAGAACCAGCTGTGAACAATCAACATTTTTTAATGAAAAAGAAACTGCTGTAATAGCTTAAAGACTGCAGATGTAAAATGTAATCCTTAACCCAGTAACTTCATACTTGTAATTTAACTCACTAATAGTCTATTTAACATAATTGTGTGATTAATGTGGTAATTTTATGTCTGTAAAACAGTTTAGAAGCTAATCTGTTTTTTTTTTTCAAATTAGAGCATCAAATATTTACACTTCTGTTGCATTTATTAGCATATTAGAACATTCAAACTTGTGATTTGGTTATGAGAAACTCAAACGGCTAAGAAAGATGATTTGTTCTGCAATAGATTATTTAGTCGTGTATTTTTTGGATGCTTTTTCCAGCCTTACACTTCCATCAGTGTGGCTCAGGTCAAAACCTTCCTCCACGTCACTGCCCTACCAAGCACAATAAATAATGTGGCAGGCCTTTTGTGTCCACACAGATTCCTTCTTTTGCCTGGGGTAGGCGGAAATCGAGGCGTTTGATCTGAAAGAGTCTTGTTGCAGCCTGATAAAGGGCACCATTGTATGTAAATGGTTTATATAAGAGCATATGACTGCTACGGTGCAGGGCAGCGGCTAGTGGCGGAGGAATGATTTGCATTTTCCAAACGCACGGTGTTCTCAATCCAGCCTTTTGGCGTGCTAAAAAACCCTATATTTTATTTAGCTTCTTCCCTTTTTGTACACATTTTTGTGTACCAACACAGCTGAAGGTAAAGTTCCTGCTCTATCCTCTTTGGTGTGGTTTTATACTAACAGTCGGTGTGAATAAAGGTTAGATCTACTGAGCAAACACTTTGTGTACAAATGGGACATAATACACTTTTTATAGTAGTTGTGTTTATTTAGTTTGTTTTAATATTGTATTTCAGATCTTTACATTTACTCAGTTATTTTTAGAATGTGTCATCAGTCTTGCTGGTTCCTTGGAGGAATTCTTGGCAGTCGTCTGTCCGTCTGTGACTGTGCCAGTTTGGGTGTACAGTATTAATACAATGTGAGCACGTCACGTGGTTCTGCAAATGTTTCGCAATTGGCTTCGATTTCTTGCGTCTTGTGACGGAGGAAGGCCATCGCCCCTGCTTTTATACAGCCAGCAGGCTACTTGGCATTTCTTGTAAGTTGCTCTTTATGAATCCACCTTAATGCTCAGGTCAAGCCTCAGGATGGTCATCTTAGGACTCGGCGCCTCTTACGCCGCTTTCACCGTCGGCTGAGCCTGGTAAACCATTGAAAACTAAGTGTTGTAAAGTTAATGTCATTGATTTTTAGAGTTTGTACATCTTTTTTTGTTTTCTGGGAAAGTTAGTTGATCATTTTGTTGATTTAGTTAAACCAGTGATGTGACCTTGACCTTTGTTTTGCAGACCTGGAGTCGAAGATGAACTGGGGGTCCTTCTATGCCGTGATCAGCGGTGTAAACAGACACTCCACAGGCATTGGACGCATTTGGCTCTCGGTCATCTTCATTTTCCGCCTCCTGGTGCTGGTGGTTGCTGCCGAGAGCGTATGGGGGGATGAGAAGTCCGGCTTCACCTGCAACACCCAGCAGCCTGGCTGCAACAGCGTCTGCTACGACCAGTTCTTCCCAATCTCCCACATCCGGCTGTGGGCTCTCCAGGTCATCCTGGTGTCCACCCCTGCACTGCTGGTGGCCATGCACGTGGCCCACCGGCGGCACATCGACAAGAAGCTCCTCAAGAGGTCGGGCCGCAGCAGCCCCAAGGACCTGGAGCACATCAAGAACCAGAAATTTCAGATCACAGGAGCTCTGTGGTGGACATACATGATCAGCATCATCTTCAGAATCGTCTTGGAGGTGGTTTTCCTCTACATCTTCTACCTGATCTATCCAGACTTCAAAATGGTACGGTTGGTTAAATGTGACTCATACCCTTGCCCCAACACGGTGGACTGCTTTGTCTCCAGACCAACAGAAAAGACCATATTTACTGTGTTCATGCTGGCAGCATCGGGGGTGTGTGTGCTGCTCAACATGGCCGAGGTGGTGTACCTCATCAGCAGGGCCTGCAAACGGTGCATGGGTCGCTCCAAAGAAGAGTCCAAAGCAGCCTGGATAAGTCAACGGTTGTCTTCTTATAGACAAAATGAAATCAATCAGCTGATAGCGGAGCATCCTCTAAAGTCCAAGTTCACTGTGATCAAGAAAAGCCCCACTGAGAAGGTTGAGGGTTGTTCAGCTTTCTGAGACTCCTACAAACTAACCAGTAATCGTAGGTTTTAGCGTCGTTCTGTGTATTTGATCTTTTAATTATTTATAAATTATTATTTATTAATGATTCTTGTTTTGGCTGCTCATCTTGCCTGAACTATTAAGACTGTGGCAGTAATTGCCTCAAATTTTAGCTCATTTCCTACGAATGGAACATATCTGATGGTGCTGTATGAAAAAAGAAAACGTACTCTAGTTTATTGGATTATTTTTGGAGTCCTGTGTTTGTAGCTGACAGGTTGGGAAACGGAGTTAAACAAACCGTGACTTGGAGCATCGTGCTTTTATTTGTTTAGTTCAGTGCTGCATATTTGTTGCATGACAACACACTTTCAAAAGCAGATTTTTTGCTTTTATTTATTTATTTATTTTGCAGGTGTGAGACATTTGTGTGCCTCAAGATTCATAATTACTGCCAACATTCATATAAAATGAGCAATGAAATGGGGAAAAAACAGATTCAGAACACAAACATGTAGCGGTTTGGAAACAGATATGTATGGCTTTCCATCCCACAAAGTGCAAAAAACAACGTAATCTTGAATGTTGGTGACCTTTATGTAGAAAAATGATAATTGTTCTGTTATGGCAAAAAAAATCACAAAAACCATTTTTGGTATTTAAAAAGGTAAATATTACAGAAGCAAATAAAATGCTGAGTAAGAAAGTGGTGTGTTTATATAATAATAATGTCACCATAGGTCATATCTGATATAGTCTGACTGTTTAAAAAAACTGAGTGAGAAAAACATTTCAAGTCAGCAGCAGTTTGGTGGATTGAATAGATTGCTATGTCTGTGATAAAACTGAAATTTGTTTGAATTGTTTTGTCCTTTTATGACAAAAAATCCTTTTAAAGTTGAGTTTTTACCCAAAAATTAACAAATAAAATGGTTTTAAAGTGTAAAATATTTGCTTTCATAGATGATTCTCACTTTTTCAGGTCATGTCACAATGTTTAACACATGATAAAGGAAATGACGATAACTATATTATTATTATTATTATCTTGCCTGCTGGGTCACTTCTATTGTTCAATCTCTAGTACTGTACATTTTCATTTGCCTTTGTTGATTTTTGTCAAAATAACTTTTTTTTTTTTTTACTAATATACATTCAAAGTTGACCTAATTTTTAACATAACTTACAAAAATTTCAACTTTTATATGTTAAAATGAGCTCACATTGAATATTTATTTATTGCCTTTTATTATTATTATTTTTGATCTTTCTGGTTGTGAAACTTAACGGCTCAAAGCACCGGTTAGTGTTTTTATAAATGACTTGCTATAAAGTTATGTTTATGTATTTGGCCGACTCTGTATTGTGAGCATGTATTAACACCTCATTGTACAGCAACCCAGATAGGAGTTTCAGCCACATAATGTGTACTTTATGTAATGAAATAAACTGCATGATTAAATGATTTTATTTGATGTTATTAAATTAAATATTTATTTCATAAATGTATGAGGTGTCAGTAGATGGACTTAGCAGTACAGTTCAGCTGCTACATTTGAAATAGGAACTTTTAATTTTTTCTGTCTGTTAAGTTTAACTTGCCATTGGCTGCTCATCCCCCCGTCGCCCACCCTGGTCGATAGGAGATAGACCCCTGTGCTATATTTAGACCTCGGGGGGGCTCTTGTGGCGAGACGGACTTAGCAGACAACATCATTGGCCGGCCTCCCTGTCGCTCAGTATGACAGCCGAGCTGTCTTCAGAAGTTTACATTAGAGAGTGTCCACTCTGCCAAATTTAACCACATGGGGGAGGGAGGGGGTGACAGAGGGCAGGCTGGACATGGTTGAGAGTGTTTCCTGTGTGTGTGTGTTTGGTGGTCAACGGAAGACCCTGGCCCGGGGATCTGTGTCCGGATTTCTGCCTGACTTGAACTTTGGGGACGGAGGACTGAGTCAGAGAGTCTGAGTGGAGCTGAGCTCCTGGCCTACAGGAGTCCACTTTTCTTGTCCATTCAAGGACATTTCTCTGGGCCCTGAGATCAGTTCGGCTTCTAGGCCTGTCTGAAAAACACGGCGGCCTCATGGACTCTCCGAGACCTGAAGACAGCCACCACAGGAGATGTATAAGTTGACATTTCTTCAGAAAATGTGAGTTTTTGTTTTAATTAATAGACTGGTTCTTTTAGAGGTTTAATTGAAAATAAATTGTATGCAAATGCTCTTGTTGGTGCAATTTTTATTGCAACAGCTCCAACTGAACTCATCCTCCTGACATCTTGAGACAAGCAGTTTTTAACTTTTAGTTAAGTCATGTCTGGGATTCAGAGTAGGAGGAGTTTCGTGTTTCTCCACCTTTGATAGATCTGTAAAACAGGGCTCCCTGTAGCATACCTTTCCTACCCTGCTACTGTAAATCAGATCCATCAAAGGAAGAACATATTTATAACACATTTTGTTTGAGAAGAAGAGGGTAGCTGCATGACTTGACTGTTTCTTATTCACTCCATCACGTCTTCCCGGTGTTTGGTTTCACCTCCTGAGTAACATGTAGATCATGGTTCGGTTCCTCAAGGCTGGACGTCCAGGAACCTGTCTTAGCCTTGTCCACGCTTGCCAATAATATGCCTTCCTCAAGTAAATATAATCCTGTCTTCATCCACTCGAATAAGACCTCCTCAGCTGCTGAGCTCTTTCAGTGACAGCTCGACTCCTTAGAGATTTGTTTCCTTTGAGCTCATTTGAACTTGGTTAGCTGTTTTGAAGTCATCAGGGACAGTGAAGTGCACTGCAGCTGTTTGTTTTAAACATCTTATCAATACGTTAGGAATCATAGCAGAAGACCGTATTTTGTAATGTTTTTGATCCCTTATTATTCCCAGATCTGACCTCACACCACCATGGGAGACTGGAACCTTCTGGGAAAGCTTCTGGAAAAGGCCCAGGAGCACTCCACAGTGGTGGGGAAGGTGTGGCTCACTGTCCTCTTCATCTTCCGCATCCTGATCCTTAGCGCTGCAACGGAGAAGGTGTGGGGCGACGAGCAGTCGGGTTTCACCTGCGACACCAAGCAGCCCGGTTGTGAGAACGTGTGCTATGACATAACCTTCCCCATCTCCCATGTCCGCTTCTGGGTGCTGCAGATCATTTTCGTGTCCACGCCCACCTTAATCTACCTGGGACACATCCTCCATTTGGTGCGGATGGAGGAGAAGCAGAAAGAGAAGGAGAAGGACAGGGAACTCCATCCAGATAGACAGAACCTGATTGTGGAGACTCCTCACAAGAAGGCTCTTATTAGGGACGATAAAGGACGGGTTCGCCTGCAGGGAGAGTTGCTGCGCACTTATGTCTTCAATGTGATCTTTAAGACACTGTTTGAGGTTGGCTTCATTGTAGCCCAATACCTCTTGTATGGTTTTGAGCTTAAACCCATGTATACATGTGACAGACTACCATGTCCCAACGTGGTGAACTGCTACATCTCCCGCCCCACTGAGAAAACCATCTTCATCATCTTTATGCTCGGCGTCGCCAGCGTGTCGCTGTTCCTCAACCTCATAGAGATCTACCACCTGGGCTTCACCAAGTGCCGCCAAGGCATCACCTTCAGGAGGGATCAGCTGGCCCTTCAGAGCATCTCCAAAGAGCCCAGCGAGGTCGCCGTACCCTTCGTGCCAAGCTACGACGACTACTTCCAAGGGCACCGCCAAGTCCAGCCCACCTACCCTCCTGTACCCAGCTACAACCTCTCAGCTCTGTCTGAGGGCACAGACTCGACCTTTCATCCCTACCACAGCAAGGCGGCCTACAAACAGAATAAGGACAACTTGGCAGTAGAAAGGAGCAGCAACAAGCCAGAGGAATGTGACCTGAAAGGAAAGAAAGGAGCAGGATCAGCCCCTGGGTCTCCTACGCAGACCAGGCCCGGCCACGGGGCCAAACGCAGCAACAGCAAGACTAGAATAGATGATCTGAAGATATGAGGAGGTTTATGTTTCCTGGAAGGTTTTCAAATGTCTGTGAGGGGATCGAGTTTCGTCTGGAAGCTGCCGTACATGCCTCCCCCTGAAGACGGCTCAGGTTTGACTCATTCCAACTTGGAGAGAAGTCACATGTCAGAAAAGCGTACCGTGACATGTTAACACACTCTGCTTTTTCATTATCCTACTGAGGACTGTTTGAGAAACATTAAGATTTCACTGTACACCAGTTACAACATGACAGAAAGTCATTGGTAAACACTGATTCGTTTTTCTGACTTATGTATGGTTTCCACAGGCCTCATCAAAATTAAACTGAACTTGTCTTTTTTTCTTTCTTTCTTTCTTTTGGAATTGTTGAAAATTCCCAAGCTGTTCAGGATACATTGACCAGTTATATTTAACTTCCTCCGATTGCTTTGAGGTCACGATCAAACATAGTTCACTTGCTCTAACTTGAAGTGAAGAGTTGTGCAATAAAAACACCAAACACTGGAAAGACTGTTTCTGATTCCCGATCCAGAGGAACATTTGTGCTGTCTTTTTTCATTATGGTGACAGCCACCAAGTACATGATTTTAAGCACATTTTTATTGTTTATTCTTAATATAATTGTGTTTGTAAAGCACTTGTTGACAGCCATGTTTGATAAACTGCTTGAAATAAACGTGTCTTAAATTTGCACCACTTGTTTATGCCTCAGCTCTATATCTGGAAAAGGGGAGCGATTTTACTGGACAGCTAATGCTGCAGCTGCTATTTCATTTTCTACATACTGCAACGTGAAAAAAGTACTTGCATCTGAACTACTTCAGGTTATGCTGTTTTGTTGCACTTAAATATTTCAGATCAGCACACAACTTAAATATCAGACAAAGATAAGCTGAGTAAATACAAATTGCAGTTTTCAAATGATTTAATTTATTTAATGAAAAGGCTATCCAAACTAACCTGGCTCTGTGCAAAAAAATGTTTAAATCATGAATTAATCGAGATAACGTTCATTGGTTTCACTAGTCAGATGTGATCACTGCCAGACCTGTAGAATTAAGAAATCTCTCTAACAGAACCTGACTGACAACATGAAGTTGGCTAAAAGATCTCAAAAAGCAATGCATCATGCACTGTTCTAAAATAAATCAAGAACACAGGAACCTAGAACACCTACAGGCCCTGCAGACCTCACTTCAGGTTAAGGTTAGAAGTCCTGATTCAACAATAAGACTGAGACGGTGTGTGACCCGTTCCATCTGGAGTCAAACTAACTCTGTATTTCAGGAAAACATCATCCCAACACTCAGACATGGTGGTGGGAGTGTGATGGTCTGGGGTTGCTTTGCTGCTTCATGACCTGCTGTAACTGATGGAGCCATGAATGCTGCTGTCTACCAGAAAATCCTGAAGGAAAATGTCTGACCTTTGACCTTAAACAGGCCGGTCATGTTGGAAATCCCTCCAATGTTGCTGAATTAAAACAATTCTCAAACAAAGAGTTGGACAAGGCAGCAATCTCTTTTTTGCATAGAGCCAGGTTGGGTTAGTTTTTTTCCCCTTTAATAAAGAAACTCATCATTCAAAACCTGTATTTTGTGTTTACTCAGATTATTGATGTCTGATATTTAAATTGTTTGGGTAAAAAAAAAAAACTGAAGAAATCTGTAAGGATAGACGTGTCTTAAAAAAAAAAAAACTCCATCACCATCTTTGAATGCCGTCTGGTCACCACTGTGTTAAAAACCCAACATGTTCAAATGAGAATAAATGTGTGAAGTCTTTTCTTTCACACATGCTCATCAACACTCCTGCTATGAGCAAAAAACCCCTCTTTTCAGGAGGAGAAAGTGCTCATGCTGCTCTTCGTGATTTCCAGTCAGTGTTTGCTGCGTCGAGGGAAAAAGCAAAGTAGATTATTCTGCTGTTCAAACGTAATAAAACTAAAAAGAGTTTGGTCCCTTGAGGTCATATAGCTTCTCAGTTTCGCTACAAGATGAAGTACCCTCCAGACATGTTAATTGTGCTTTTGTTTGTTACACAGCCAGACTCCATGTGGTTCACGTCCACCCAGCGTCAGTTGAGAAAACAAATATTAGCAACACCCAAACTGAGTGGTTGGATATGCTATCTGTAATATAAAACACCATAAATCAACAGAGACCAGAAATAGTCTGTAACTTTGAAGAGAGGACACATGTATTTCTATTTAGGAATGAAAAATGAAAGTAATTTTGTTTTATAATAAGAGAGAAGAAGAGGTATGTGTGTTTTAAAGCTGATGACAGATGTAAAGATATGAGTTATGAATAAATCCAGCGTTTTTGAAAGGAAACCCTTCAGAATATTGATGCAGAATGTAGTCTGTTTATTTTTAGATATGCAGCATTTATCACCAAATTATTAGAAGCTCTATTTGTCAAACTGGTGATCAGCATCCAGCACGGCTCCTTGCAATAAGAGCTTTGATTGCAAGCAAATCAGAATCATCCGGTTATTTTTTAGTTGGAGCCTCACAGTTTCTGTCTCAGACATTAAAAGAGGATTAAAGAGCAACTGATGCACCTCGGGGTTCTTCATGCAACAGAAGTCCATTGTCCAGACAGGATGATGAATGCTGAAGTTTGGTTTATTAATCCATCATGGTGAGCCACAAACTACTTTTACTGACGTGCAGCCTAGTCAAAAACCACAGGCCCGCCCCGGTGCATGCTGGTCCTATACCTGCTCAAATACTCACACATTTTTTAACAGGCTTGCACATAAAAATTAATAAATGGTTTTCTTTCAAATGATCACAATCAAATAAATATAATTACATTATTTTTCTAGTTGTTTCAAAACATGAAAAAGTTGAATGAATTGGTAATGATGTCACCAGTTCATAACTGTTCACTGTGATTTCACTTCCAGCAGATTTACCTGACTTTTCCCTCATCAGTCAGTCTAAAAACGTAGCCAACTTAATAAATGATTTTTCATAAATAATTTATTGCATGTTAATTTAAACATGTTTATACGACTTCTGACAGCATCACTGACGTCTATTAAAGGCCTTAGGGACGTTAAAGGAAACTTCATAGACTTATTCACACCGTTTGTTATTAAATTGTAATAATTAAAATGTTAATGTTATGAGATATTATAGGTGCTTTCTTGTTCAAACATGTTAAAAAAAGGAACTTTCTTTGAATTTCCCACATGACTGTGAAGCAGTAGATTCTTAGTCTAATTTAGAATCAAACAACCCAAACTAGAAAGACAGGATGTGCTTTCGGTTTAGCACAAAATGATTATTTTTACATCCTGAAAATACATCTATGTTCTTCTAAACTCTAAGTGATGAGAACTGCAGCAGTCCTCTGCTGCCCTCTTCCTTTACTTTGTTTTTAAACCACTCACTGCTGCTCATTTCTGCACAAAGGCTGCCATCTGCTGGACAAAACAGGTATGAGAGGTAAAAAACATGATTTTCCTTCTTATTCAATGAAACACTTTTGATGTTCTCCTTTAGATTCGTTAAAGCTGTTAAAATAGAACATATACGCTCTTCGTGAAGTGAGGCCTGCATCACGGGACATTAAGAGAACACACACACGTTGCCAGTGTGTGTTTTATAATCCCTGACTCTGCACACGGTTTCCCACCACACTGACACTACGCTCAGAACCTGTGAATGTGTGATAAACGACAAAGAGCCAGAAGCAAAGCCTGCCCTTGCACTGACTTTGTGGTGATGCAGGACTAGAGCTTATGAAATATCAGCCAAAAGCAGAAAATATAAAATATGAAAGTGTGTGTGTGTGTTCTGATGTCTGCTGACTGGCTCAATCCTCACCAACACCACCCCCTTGTTAAGATCAGTGCAGCTCCAGAATCAGCAGAATGAAGCAGAGGAGGATCAAGCAGAGGAGAATAAACTGAAGTCAGCTGCTGACATGGTTCCTGAGGAGGAAAACATCATCACAGCCTCACATCTGTCACTTCTTATCTGGGCCTCCTTGTTGTTGAAGGCTGACCGTTTGCTGCCACCATGTGACGACTCCAGCTCTCTGCAGGAGTTGATAACCTCACAAACTCCTGGTGATTTAATCGATTCATTTCCCTACATTATTCACAAGGACTGGAAACAAATCTAGCTGGCTGTGCACATTAGGAACAGTCGTTTCTCAATATGAAATAGTTAAAGCAGGATTCAGCTTTCTAACAGCCGAGTAAAGTGATCAATCATGATGGTTTCCGGTGCAGCAGCAGATCACAGCCTGATACAGTTGTTAGTGTTGTGACGGTTAAATACGCTTGTGGGATAAACACTGAAACCGACCCCATCCATGAGAGAAGGAGCTGCACAAAGACCACAGTCATAAACACAGCTCGCTTCAGAGCGCCTTACACAACAGATGCTTGGAGAAGTCATGGCCTCTTCTTGGGTGATGCAGCTTGTTCATCACGCGCAGAAAAAAACGCCCCAAAAAAGGAGGTCAGGCGAGATTTTATCAGAAGATCCTTTCAATGATAATACGTTTTGCCGTTCCACTGGCATATTTTTGGCTTTTTCCTAACCTCAAACATGTACACAGATGTTGACTGACTTTTACACCATTCTCCCCTCATTAAAAATTATTACGCTGTAAATCCAACCAAGACATTTACACAAATTACCTGACCAAACTGATTTAGCAGAATCAAAAGGAGTCAGTTATTTAAACTAAATTACAGGCTGGACATGTTTCCTTACATAAACATGAAAAATTTAACAAGATTTTTTACAGGGTAACAACAAATTTTATTTTTTTTTTAAATCAAAAGGTGGACAACTTCAAGTTTATTAAGCACTCATATTTGCATTTACATTCTAAATGGGATTTTTCAGCTTTTTAAAAGTGTTTTTGTCTAAAAGTTTTCATTTAACAATATATGTAATTAACGAGCTAATGGCTAGTCCGAGTAAATCCCAGACCAGGGTGCACTGCTGTCATCTAAATAAAGCTCCAATCTCCTCAATTTCACTGCAACTTGTGAAAATTCTGTGAAAAAACCTTTACATTGTTGTCAATTTCACATCACATTGTTATTTTACAAATATTACTCTACTGACATGACATGACAGCTTAGTTCTCTGGAAATGCTACATTTGATTTATGCTAGAATTTAAGTCAACCATAGAACTTTAAGACATTTCCCCAATTTCAGGAAGTTACCTACAACAGGTAAGATAGTTATTAATGTTAACTTTTACACAAAAACACACTTCTAAAAATGCCCCCCCAAAAATCACTTCATCGCCCTACTTTTTCCAGCAGAAAATATTCATTTAAATAAAAACAATAATTCTTAATCAAAGTTTCACAATGTCTCTACAGGACAAAAACACAAACGCTGCTGAAAATGATGACTTTGTTCTGAAAAACAGGACAAAACATTTAATCCACGCTGACAAGGACTGAAAACGAAGGACATTATAAATAATAGAATGCAGTCTGCAGATGTGCACGTCGGTCAAAAAATACACAAGATGTATTCTGACACATTAACATGGAGGGACTGGGTCCAATCTGAAGACAAAGACTTAAAATCAGAGGTTCTCTTTAAGAAAAAGGAACCATTTCAGTGAAGAAGAAAAAAAGATGCCTTCTGGGTTTGGCAAGAAATTGCACCCAGCAGGCTCCACTCCACCCCACCCACCCAGGAAAATACAGTACCTCCTGCTGTGCCCTCAGGTTCAGGCCTGAGCACAAACCAGACCGCCCCAACTGTCTGGCTTCTAGATGGTACCATGTTGAGTGTTGATGCCCGCGGGGAGAGGAGGAGGAGGAGGAGGAAGGGGGATGTGGATCCCTGCCTGCGTCTGTCCATCTCCGCTGGTCTCAGTAACCGATAAGGGCGTGCTTTAATCATGTTTGCCCTTGCTTTTAGGCACGCCTTCGTTCCAGGCCACGTAAACAAACAGGGCCAGAACCACGTGCACAGCGAGCACGGCGACGATGGCTGCGTAGAAGTAGCTGTCAGAACTGGACATCTTCATCGAACCTGAGAGGAAAACGATGACGAGAAACAGCGTCAGTGTTGAATAGTTACATAGAGAAAGTTCCTGTTAGGTCGTTTTCATCTTTTATTACACAGAACTTAAATAAACAGGTAATATAAAGGTTGCTTTTATAAAAACAACCCAAAACTCCACTGGGATGGAAATAGAAGCGAAGAAGAGACTGGAGTCTGTCACATGGGACATTTTTTGGAGACTAGAGCTGATATTAGGAAAAACATTCTCATGTGAGCTGTAGGAAGTTGGCAAAAAACAACAACAAAAAACATTCCCATGAGTGACTAACCAATATTTAAAGCTGTTCAACAACCTTTAAACCTCAAACCTTTATTTTGATTTGACTCTCTTAAAGTTTCAGTAAAATGTTTAGACAGACTAGAACTGGTTCATGTTGACGGTACTTCTTCATTCATAAATATATAGATGTGCAGAATTCATTAATTTAGACACATACAAATTAATCGATGAAGTTGATTCTCTCTTTTAATTTGTTTTATGAACTTATATCTTTTAAATATATTTTTCACATTCCAAATTTAGTATTTAAATATAATCTTTTTAAAGTTCTGGTAGCTGCTTTTATCATCTTACATTCTTACTTCAACTATACAAAATTATTAAAGGGTCTATGTATTATTGTCAATCGTATCATTCTTTACAAATTATTCTGAGTTTCCGTTACACATTCTCAGGTCTTAAAGCAGTCACATGAAACAGCAGCACTACGATCTTGTGTAGTTTAGTGTTTTACTCTTTAGTTTACATCAGCTACAATGGATTTCATACATTTCTGCTGTTTCATGTGGTCCTCACTAGCAGCGACATCACTCTCTATTGCATTGCTAGTTGTTTTTAAACCGCTGAC
Organism: Callopanchax toddi; assembly: GCA_006937965.1. Lineage (NCBI taxonomy): Eukaryota > Metazoa > Chordata > Actinopteri > Cyprinodontiformes > Nothobranchiidae > Callopanchax > Callopanchax toddi. The sequence goes on along the minus strand of SSNR01000022.1, from coordinate 3,961,903 downwards.
ACACTGTTCAGGTTTACCGTAGCCAGACACGGTTTGTTGTTCTCTTTTTTATACTCAGCTTTTCATCCTTTATTTTGGTTAGTTTTAGATTTTCCCTAAAGCGTTTTGACTCCAGCCTTTTTACGCTGTTAGTTTATGTCTCCTGCTGTGAAAAGTCAATGTCCCTCAGAGGATCAATACAAGGAAGTCCTGGTCAAGATGGCAGCTTAGTTACAGATAAAGAACACTTGTGTAAAAGTTTCAATACAAAGTGATCAGAAGTTATAGACATGTTTACTCTTTTATTGTATTATTCTAGAATAGCGCCGCACAGGGTGTCAGCTTGTTTCAGTAGCTCTGTTTGGTTACAAGTGATTTTTGTTTTGGGATTTTCGCTTTGTTTTTTAGATTGAAGCTGTTGCTTTTTTTGAATGATGTTCTGGTTTATCAGAGGATTTTTGCTGCAAATTTTTGGCCAGTAGTTATGATGCATAACAATAGCAATAGACTTTTTTTTTTTTTTTTTTACGAGAGAGAGCAGCTAATAGACATCTCAAAAGTTCAAATACCCAAATTACAACCCCAAATCCCAGATGACTTAAAGGGGAAGAGACATGGATGTGGGCAGGAGCAAAGCGAGGAAGAAGAAGCTGAAATCATCACTTCCATAACGAGGAATCTCTCTTGAATAGGTTGGACGAGCTGGAAGTAATAATGAGGCTGCAGTCAGAATAACAGAATGCAGCATCATGTGTTTCGCTGAGAAATGGCTGAAAGATCATATCCTGATTCAAACATCTCTCTGCTCAGCTTTCAGACAATACGAGCTGACAGAGACTCGAAGAGGAGCGGGAAAAGCAAAGGAGGTGGATTAGCAGCGCTTATCAACAACAGATGGGGTAATCCAGTACATGCTACTGTGAAATATCATCTCTGCCACCCTGATACTGGGACTGCAAGCTTAATTCAACAAAAGAGAGCCCTTCAATTAGAGGAATTATCAGAGTTGCTGCAACACAGACCACTACAGAAGTTCATCCCTGCCCACAGCTAGAACAGCTATGACTCTTCTTCAGTTTCAGCGCAGCTTTTAACAGATCTTTGAACATAGAGAGGGAAGTGTCTGAAGGCTGAAGTTCTGAATGCATTTGAGTGAGTTACCTGTATTTATTTCACTGATAAGAATCACAAGTGCTCCACAAGAAGAGCATCAAAATCAAGCCATGATTAAAAAGACAAAAAATCCAACTAAATAATATAGAAAATAGTCTTTAGCTGTTTTTTAAATGAGTCAATGCAATGTACAAACAAAGGAAGGAAATAACAGCTTGAACAACCATCTCAAGTTTATGTTTTGACAACAACTTCCACAGTTTAGAAATATTTTTCACATGATAAAACCAGTTTCAGACCAGTTGTTTTGCGTGACCTTCAAGAGACACTGACTGGTCAAAAACACCTAAACTTCTCTAGATTGACCCGCCAGCAGAGTCTAAATGAGTTATTTGTTGTCTGGTCAAAGGAATCATGCTCTCTGAAGCGCTGGTCACAGGTTCAGTTTGTTCAGAGTTTAGCTGATGAGTGATGAGGGTTATTTTTTTACATTTAACAGAATTTTGACATGAACCTTGTGTTGCAACTGCTAGTAAGATATGATAAGACTTCTAGGTGGGTAGTTCACCTAACAAAGTTTTACGATAAAAAAAAACCCCAAAGAGTGCATTTTTCTTTTAATTTAGAGATTCTAATAAGGTATGACGAGTTTGGACTGGGATCTGTTTTATTTTTAATTCATACTTTTTAATGAAATAGGCACGTGGAAGAACTTTTCATCAAAAACAAACACTTTAAAGTTTTAACACTATAAATAATAAAGAGCCGCTACCCTCAAAGATGTAAGACTTGGAGGTGAAGTAAAGTCCGATGGGCAGCGTGACCATCAGGATCGTGAAGAACAGCAGAGTCTTCAGGGCTGACACCAAGGAGCCTTCATTACTAGAACACACATTAATTACCATTAATGAAGCGACAGAAACAAACATTTCTGTTAAGAAAACCATGCCGAATAAAACAGGAGTGAACCTCTGTCAAAAATAATGCTATAAAGCAACACTACGTCACATTAAAGATGTATTTTTATTAAGCATCAGGCGAAAAGCGGATTTTCAGGCCTAGCTTGTTGCTAACAGCAGCTACATGGTGATTAAAAACCGTTTTCTCACCCTCTGAAATACGGAGGAGGTCCAGCTGAGGAGTCTGACGATGTTCGGACCGACCCGTCCATTTCTGTTTCTATTAAAAGAGATTTACAGAAATGAAAATATGACTATTTTAAGCAGTTGTTTGTTTTGTCTGTCGGTGTTGTGCTCTCGCTTCCTGCTCAGTCACGAGACTGTCACGTGACGTGACGGGACTTGGACGCCCCGTAGTCTCGCGAGGTTATGTTTTATGGCTCTTGTCAAAGCTGGCTCCTGGAGACATAAAGGCTGTTATGTGAGCAGTTTTACGACAGCGGCCTGGAGTTCAGGGCAGTTCATAGAAAAAGAAGAGTGTTTAACTAACCTGCTCTGGAACTTTCCTGTTCTCTAAATAGGAATGAATGGTATTCTCCCTTTTTAACAAGAGTATAACACAGCTGTTCATTATTAAATAATCTTCAAAGGATAAAAATAGAAACCATGCATTCACAGAAGCACTGTCAACTAAATGTTTTGAATGTAAAAAGTGATATAATAGAAGTATTTAGCGTCATGTACTCCTGGTCAGCATTTGCTGCTGTTTTCACAGAAATATTTTCAGAAATCTGTGGAAAATGTATACACCACGTGACGCTTCATCTGGAATGGTAGCATGCAGGTGTGAGTGTATCCGCGTCCTTGGAGGAGAAGACTTTTGGAGAATGGTCTGGTGTTAAGAAGGACAGCGAAGAATCCCGTTTCTGATTGTTCGGTGCATCTGAAAAATAACTTTCTGGAGAAGAAATGGTCAGTGTTTGCATCAGTCCTCCTGTGTCCTGCCAACAGTAAAGCATCCTGACATCATTCGTGTGTGGGGTTGCTTTTCAGCCCAGGGAGTGGACTCACCCACAGTTTAGCATGGGGCAAACTGCAGACCTTATGGGAACTTGTGCTCAATTCTAAAGAGGTGTGGAAATAAACACAAACCTACAAATTCTGACAATAAGCACTGATTCTGAAGAATGGGCTTCCATCAATCAGGATTTGGTCCAGTAGTTGACTGACAGCATGGGTTAATAGCAGTTTTAAAAATGAAAGACAAATACTAAATGTTTACTCTTTGCTTAAACTTAACAAAGTTGTCAATAAATGCATTTGAAACTAAGAAAATGTTTGTTATTATAAATTAGTATACTCGAGAAAAATCTGTCAAAAAAATTAAAAAGTCTGAATCATCAAACCAACGCTTGTGTCATTTTTAAAACCACAGTTTTAGAGTATGACCGTTCATCATTTACTGAGTCAGGGATTTTGATGTTTTCATTTTAACTGTAGTGTTTTTGTCCACTATATAGAGCCCTTGGAACTCATGTAATAAAACTAGTGTGCAGAATTCATATGCTATTGATTAAAATAGACCATAATGCACTGCACCATATGCTAATGTCTTGCGTTCTTGATTTCTGGATTTCCCAAATGTTTGTCTCCTCCTCAGCCTGAGTTGGAGAATATCTACCTAACTGAAATGATCTTTACAACATTTGTTAAGTCCAAACATTAAAGATGTTAAAGATGCAGTAATCACAGCATCAGAGGCTAATATGCCACATTTCTGTTTAGGAACCCCCTTACATGTTGGAAAACCCAGACAGAGACATTAGCTGGAGACTTTAGCTTAGTGGACAAAACATCAACAGAACAAAATGGGGGATTCAGACTGAGTGGACACCCTGAACACAGCGTTAGTGTCAGTGGACCGGTTGTGTTTCCCCGTCAGAGTGTCACAGAGTGACCCTTTCTGCTCCAGTTGGCTCATGCTCCACGCTCAGAAGGTTGCCCAAAACACATCTAATTTGAAGAGACTCGCTAAGAGGACCAGCCGAAAGCAGTACCCAGTGATGTGTACTCAAATTAATTTTCATGGTTTATTTTACTTTAACGTAATTGTCCAGGAATAAAAAGTAAAATAAAAAAATATCAAATTGTCTCTGACTCTGAAGAGAAATTTAAATTATGTTTTAAAAAATGTTGCTGGATAAACAAAAATTTTTAAATTTCATCCTGCTTTTGTGGGTTTCTATGATCGTGCTCTCGGGTGACAGATAGGGAGGCGGGGTTTAAACACAGCGTTGTTATTATCTATAACTCTGAACTACATCACTCTTTGTTCATCAGAGACAGGAATGATCTGAGAGAGAGACACTGATGTGCAGCAAAAGGAAATGAGGTTTGGGTATTTTTGTAGCCGTGTGACACTGAGCTTTACTGTTGACAGCTGCTGATTGGATAGAAACTGAAGTTCTTTGTTCTATAAATAAGTGGTTTTGTTTGTTTTAAATGACTATTATTTGCTTTATTTCTATTAAATTCTAATTAAATCATCATGCATAATTAGAATATTACATCAAATAGATTTAGTGTCAGGTTTAAACTTTTTACCAACATGAAGAAACCCCCGAGTTTTAGTCAAGGAACCACAACAGAGTTTAATACGCAGTAATCCGGAGAGAAAAGACCGAACCTTTTCTGATCTGTCTCCCCTCCGGACTTCACTTTTATTCCCAAGCACACAAGTAAAAACATACAGATAAATCACAAGCAGATAAGACTCCAGATGTCTCACTCCCTCCCTCCAGACCTTGGAAGACATCGCTCTTGTCTAAACGGGTCAGGAAGAGGAGTCTTGCAAATCAAACATGATATACTTTAAATCAGACATGATATACTTTAAATCAGACATGATATACTTTCAAACTCTGGGAAAGAAGAGCTTCAAACGATAAACATTTGGTTTCATACGTGATAAATAATTATGACCCTGACATTTAGTTCTTTCTGTTCAGACAGTCTCATCAACCTCAGCGCTGAACTTTGCATTAAAGCAGCTTTATTCCTCTCTTCATCAATGCAAACCAACTACCAGCCGTCTGTGTTTTACAGCTATGCGTTCAAACATAAATGTTTCAATCCAAAATTTAACACAAAGATCAATAAATTTACACCTGTTTAGAATTAGGAAAAAAAAAATGCTGATATTTTATTGATTCAAGTTATTTTCTGTCTTAAAAAATAAAGTGAGAGTGCTGTCTTAACTGTTATTCCTCATTGTTGAAGGTCAGTGTCACTGTTAAAATAGTGAGATAATGATTCATTGATGAGGTTGCTGTTTTCTTATTAATAGTATTTATTCAAATAATGTGAAACATGTAGGACAATAACTGTTTTAAATTGTTAAAAGAAAAAGTAAAACTAATTTTAAGCCTTTCTGTATGGATGAGACTAATAATTTTCTGTCTTTTGTTTGTTCTGTTTAAACGAACACTGTTGAATCAGTCAGTCGGCTTTTATTTGTTCATTGGTTTCCAAATTTAAAGAAACCAGAGGGCTGCAGGCACAAAATTCTAAATGTAGATGATAAAAGAATCAGCAGATAAAACGAATTAATAAAACTATGTAGAATAAATACATAATATACAATAGCAAATACTGGTAGATAAATAGGGGTGTCAATTTATCACATTAATTGCGATTCATTAGTAATTAACCACAGCTAACTAGGAGCCATTGAGCGACCCATAGCAAAGCTCTCTGCCCAGCTAAACTCGAGAACGCCCCACGGATGAGCAAGTCAGGCTGATGAATGCTCTTGCCTTGGATCGTGATGACAACTTGCCCTATAGGTGGTAATCCAGTACTCCCTTGAAAAAGAGTTTCTGAAACTCAATGGGACATTTCCTGGCTAAATAAAGGTTAATAATAAATAAAAAAACTGCAGGCTGATAAACACAGTCGAAGATGAGGGGTTAACAGAGCTGTAAACTGCAGGCAGCGCTGGGACTGCATCTGTTTGTCTGTTAAACGCAATAAAAAAAACTCCATAAAGACACTTTTTGTTGTTATATTTCGATCTATTGGTCTGACACAGTAATTTAATGAATTTAAATGAAAATACCTCAAGGTGAGAGCTTTCCGCAGCTTTTTAGGGGAAGTTTTAAACATTGATTAATTAGATAAATGAATTACAGATCATAATTAATTTGTCTCTCAAGTTTATTTATCTCATGACAGGACAAATTATAAAACAAATCAAGAAAGCTACACCAGCTGAATGCATCAAACTCACTGGTTTAAAGGGTCAACATACAAACCAGCTGGTGTGTGCGTGTTTTATCCCTCTCCTGCTGTTTACATTTGATATTCCTGCTACTTCCTGTTCTTCTGATGCTGTTTCCTGTCCAGCCCTCTTCTGTTCATTGGCTTTTGGCGACACACGTTTACAGTCATGTCACAATCAGCTCATCCTGATTCAGCTCCTGAAATTCAGATTGTTCTGCTGGCTGCAGCTGAGGTCAGATCAGGTCTGTTTTCCTGCCAACTCGTGCATACTTTGCCCAACTGGGAATTGTGGGTAAAATGTTGCAAGAAATATCTAGTAGTGTCCTCAGCTTAAGCTATTGTACTGGAAGTGTGATGAGACTTTTGATGTGGGATAATGTTTGACTGTTAGGAGCTCTGTGACCCATTAGGAGAATTTGAAAAGTGATTTTAAACTTTCCAGGTAGCTGTTTTATAGAGGCCAACTCGTCTTATGGAACCAGTTAAAGGAGCTGGAAGGAGATCCCCAGATGATTTCTGATGAAGTTAATTAGCTGTGATGTTTCTGTGCAACAATAAATTTGAGTCTTGCAGGAGACCTGACCACTGTTATACATCTAACAGGACTAGAAACAAAAATTAAATCCAACACCATTGTTGTTAAATTCAGCTAATGTCTCATCCTTGTCTGTTAATGTGTCTGCTGATGAAAAGACGCTTAAAGGAGTCTGCTGCTGCATAACGGCGAAGGCTTAAAGCAAAGGTATATGACAATCAGCTGTGTTTATAATGTCCTGGCTTTGTGTCCTAGAATCATTACACACATCTGTTTCTAACAGCTTTAAGACTTGTTTAAATAGTGTATTTATTGGGTCAGTTTCTTCAAACTGTTACCAGGTCAGAAGAAGGCATGATGGAATTTGTGAGGTTATGAAGGAGCAAACATAAACCTGAGGGTGAAGGGAGGCTAGGAGACCACTGATGATGAAGTTTTAGAAGTATTTTTGTCAATCTGAAGTTTGAAGACTATAGAAGTTAATACAGGAAGAAGGCACTGACTTCTGAGCCTGATCTGGTCCAAAACATGGTTAGGAGTTGTTTAGATCAACTTACACCTGGTAGTTGAGTTGATCGAGGATGGATCACACTATAAACAAACCGCTCTGGAGTTTGTTTGGAACCACAAAAAAATCCGACCTCCTCCAAAGAATCTTGTTTTGTTCTGAACCCTGGTGAGATTACTGAGGTCACATCTTCACAATAAACCAGGGTTTGATTATAATAGATTGAAAATTAGCTGCTAGCCTGCAGCAGTGTCTCTCTCAATCTGGCTACCCCCAGTTAAAGAATTACTTCATGTAATTATTAATAACTTTTACACAAAAACACTTCAAAATGGACCAAAGAATTGTTTTAGTTGATGAAATGACCTCTACGTTGATGGATTTCAGACATTAATCCGTTAAGAAAGGAAACCAGAAGGCTCCAAAACATCATTTTAACTTTTAACATAAAATAATGTTATTTCCCTAAAGTCATTCTAATGTCTTAAACTAGATTCAGTCTATGTGTGAGGTGGTCTTTAATTTCAGACATGAAAAAGGGATTATTTATGACTCCAAACAGGACTAGAAAATCTAAAGGCTTCAAAACGTTCACAGAATCATTCTTAAAGGTTTATGTTTTTAACCTTCAATTGTTCTAAGTAAATGCTACTAATTTAAAACTTTACAGTTATCTGAGTAAAATCCAGTGATAATAAAAACAGGAAGTCTTTCTTTGGCTGAAGTACAAATAAAGCAGATATCTGAAGCATGCAGGACTCCCATGAAGACAGAAGTCACGCCAATCATCAGAGCCAGGATTCATTATAAAATAAACAGTGACCCCTTATCATCAACAGGTCATCTGTAATTATACCAGAATAAGATACCATCACCACAAGGCACATGATTTATATATTCTTTAAAAACAGAAGCAAGCATGAAATAAATGAGAAGGCTGTTTGCAGTGAGCTCTGCATCAGATGGAGCCAGGAATAGATGCAGTTATATATACATGATGCTCTCTGCAGGAAAACAGTGTCCTCCTGTGTGACCTCTGACCTTCTATAAGAGCATTTTCCATGTCGTTGGACTTCCAGAGTTATTCCCTCTGCATTGTCACAGGAGTCTATTTCAGCCGCTCCACACCTGTTGTTTGACCGAGCCGCGGCGCGTCCTTCACAAAATATTTAGTGGTAACCCGGATCTGTTGCTGCAGATGAAGTTTCCACATGAGACAAGAGGTCGGAGTGAAAATGCTTTGAGTCCAACCCGTGCTATTCATAGCGTTATCATTCGCTGCAGGCACGGCTGCTGCCAGGGGTTAAGACTGTTTAGAAGCATCCAAGTATACAGCGGTAGAAAAAATAAAAAACTAGTGTATTTATCCAAATGTGTGATGCATTTGACTGTAGGCTTGTTTCATACTAACACACGCACACACTTTATGATGCAGGAAGTGAAATATGAAACTAAATATTTAATCAGTGTTTTCCAGACCAAAAATATTTAGCACTCATAATATACTAATTTAATTATTATACAATTAAAAATTGTACTGCCATGCTTAAATATAAATGATTATATTCGTTTTTCAAAATAAAACACACCGCAGACAAATGCATGGACTATTACTGGTCCCCGCCCCAGTGACTGGGACCCCTGATTCAGATACACAAGCCCTGCAGTTAGAGTTCATTATTTAAAAAAATAAGTTATTAAAAGCTACAAAGTTTCTGAACACAACTCTCAAATCTTAAAGTCAACATGGTTGATATGGAAGCCCATTGATGAAAAACGTAGAATATTAAGTCATTATAATGATGTACTGTCTCAAAATTATGAAGATTATGATAATGAATAAGTTTCACAACACTATAAAAAAATAATTTAATACACAATCTCATAATTATGAGAAACAATCTCATAATGTTGATTTAGCACCAATAGAGCTATTCTCAAAGTCTGGATTTAGTTCCGGATCTGGACTGCAGCAATTAGGAATCCAGCATGGAATACATTAATGAAGTGAATGCAGGGCCGGTTTTGGGCATAGGCTGATTAGGCTATTGCCTAGGGCGCCCTCTGCTGGAGGGGGCGCCAAATTGTCCCTTAAAAAAAAAATTATTTTTTATTTTTTTTACAAACTGCTGGACACACCATTCATCTCATGTAAAGAGCAAAGTAAGTAATAAATAAATACATAAACTAAATAAAAAGCACAACTTTTGCTGCATGAACAGTCAACGTGGCGCCCCATGGCTACCTGCTGCTGCCGCTGTGATCAGGTAAGATGGGGGAGAGGCGCGCTGCGCGCATCCCTCCGTCCGGTTGTTTATTGATAATCAGTGTTGGGAGTAACGACTTCCAAAGGTTATTAATTACTGTAATGCATTGCTTTTTTGGTAACACAGTAATGTAAGGCATTACAGAAAAAAAGCTGTAATATTTTAACGTCAGTGCACGTTACAGTGCACGTTTAACCCGGATTGAGGCGGTGGGTTCTTCAGAGGAGAAACGTCACTCAGCGAAAAATGTGGTCAGACAGAGCAGAGAGGAGTAAATCTGCAGCCAGTGAAACAAGTCTGGTTCTGTCCGGTCCGAAACTCATGCGTGGTTCAGTTCCAAACTCGGTCCAGAGGGAAAAAGCGGCCCGAGTCGTGCGCGCTCACGGCATCCAAGGCGCGTTAAGACATATGAGCGCATGCAGCGCTCCGTAAACTGAAGCGAGCGAACTGAGAAGAAGTTTCATGATAAAGAGTCACTCTGTTATTCACGTCAGAAGTTGGAGAGTTCCCTCTCTCGCCCACTGAGCAGAGGAAACGCGCGTCATGCAGCGTCTGCTGCAGGAGGGAGGAGCGGACAGGTGGAGGTAGGAGTCAGTCAAACTAATGAATAAGGAGCTTGTGCAGAGAGATATGTTTATACGTAGATTTAAATATACTGTATATAGATATGATGGAATAATATATGGATAGGAAGGGATGATAGATGGATAATGATGGATGGATGGATGGATGGATGGATGGATGGATGGATGGATGGATGGATGGATGGATAATAAATGATGGATGGATAGATGGATGATAAATGATGGATGGATAGATGGATGATAAATGATGGATGGATAGATGGATGATAAATGATGGATAGATGGATGGATGGGTTAATATCCAGATAGTTGGATATCTCCATGTATCCATGACAACACCTTCCACTGGATGTAGAATGAGCTCATTACATGGTCAAATCCATATTTACAGTTATTTTGGTGAGAGTAACTAAAAGTAATGCAAAAGTAGTGTAATGCCTTACATTTAAAAACAGTAATATTGTAATGTAAGGGATTACTTTAAAATGACAGTAACAAGTAATAAATAATGCATTACAGTTTTGAAGTAACTTGCCCAACACTGCTGATAACGCATGATGAGGAGGAAAAACGGACCCAAAGTAGAGGTATTTAATTAACATACATGAAATTGTGAACATTTTTCCTGGACCCATCATTTAGCAAGTTAGCTAAGACTAAAGGGCTATCATGCTGTTGTGCCCCCCACTTATTATATGAATGAATGTCATCAGTTCAAGTTTATCCAACTTTAGTACATTGCTTACTACTTAGAATTAGCAAAAGTTACGTTGTTTCTGTTCTGGGCAATAGGGGGCGCCAAAATCATTTTTCACCTAGGGCACCATTCAGCTCAGGGCCGGCCCTGAGTGAATGTTTACTAAGTTTGATACGTTTTTAACTTTAAAAACCATGACACTTTATAAACTATGACACTTTATAAACTATGACATATTTTGAAATTTTCTGGTCTTCAGCAGAAATGTGGTCAGATCCGGATCAGCAACTTAAAGCAAACAAGACACATTTTCATCAGAAGGATGGAGGTCAAAGTTACAGGTGCTCTGAGACAGTACGGTTAGACTAACCCTGACCTCTGACCCTATGCTCTGAGACGGTTAGACTAACCCTGACCTCTGACCCTATAGGCTCTGAGACGGTTAGACTAACCCTGACCTCTGACCCTATAGACTCTGAGACGGTTAGACTAACCCTGACCTCTGACCCTATAGACTCTGAGATGGTTAGACTAACCCTGACCTCTGACCCTATAGACTCTGAGATGGTTAGACTAACCCTGACCTCTGACCCTATAGACTCTGAGATGGTTAGACTAACCCTGACCTCTGACCCTATAGACTCTGAGACAGTTAGACTAACCCTGACCTCTGACCCTATAGGCTCTGAGACGGTTAGACTAACCCTGACCTCTGACCCTATAGCCTCTGAGATGGTTAGACTAACCCTGACCTCTGACCCTATAGGCTCTGAGACGGTTAGACTAACCCTGACCTCTGACCCTATAGACTCTGAGACGGTTAGACTAACCCTGACCTCTGACCCTATAGACTCTGAGACGGTTAGACTAACCCTGACCTCTGACCCTATAGGCTCTGAGACGGTTAGACTAACCCTGACCTCTGACCCTATAGGCTCTGAGACGGTTAGACTAACCCTGACCTCTGACCCTATAGGCTCTGAGTCAGTTAAAATACAGAAAACTGTTGTGAAATATTGGCAACATTTTGGATGTATAAAAATACAAATGAGTAGTTTATTAAATTGTTTAATAGCATTGTACAGTAAGTCAAAATTATAAGACACTATTCTCATAATTATGAAGTCAAATTTATGAGAAAGTATTATATGACAAATGTACTTCATTACATCAAAGTGATGGATACAGACTTCCACAGATGGATTCAGCAAGTGGAATAAACACTAATTCACTCTGACAAAAACCAGAATCTGTCTGTTCCAAACCAGAACATGAACATGTCATTTATTTAGACATGATCAACTCCCCCAAACAGGAATGTTTGGAGCAACATTTTGTTGTTTACTCAGACATGTTTTTGTCATTATGTGAATACTGTCAAATACCGGTATTAATATTTATTTCCAAAATATTACCGAGGCTTGAGAATTTTAAACAATGTTAGAAATGTTTGTTTTGTAAAGCAAAAAAAAAATATAAGAAATATATCTAAGATAATAATAAAAAAATGTATTTGAAATAAAACTTTATAGTTTGAAAAGCTGCTGATATTTAGAAAATGTTTTAAAAAGTCGAAAGTAATGCTGGGAAGTATGAGAGAATTGTTACAATACAATTTTATATATATGACTCCAGTTTTTTTCCATTTAATACTTGTAATAATATAATAATAATAATAATAATAATAATAATATCCTGCAGTATCTTTCAAGAGACCCAGAGGACGCTTTTACACTGAGAACAAAGAATAAAAATAGATAACAAACACATCAAAGCATCAGTGCAGCCACTTCTGAGAAAGAACAGCCTCATTATATTCTGAGCCCTGGTGAATAATTAACTCAATAAATGTGGTCTTTACTCCGCACAGGACAGCAGTCAAGTTTTCACAATTTCATTACACAAAGTCCCAAAGCATTCACAGTAAATATTATATAATAAAAAAAAGATAATAAGTACAATCTTTAAATGTATGTGTAATTTACCTTTAGTTTCTCTCTCTGACACACAGAGAGGTGGAACATATCTGGAACAATAGCTGTATAAAAGTGCATAAATAGAGTCAAACATCAGACAATTACAAGGCAACCTCGTTAAAAATCACATGGCCTTACATCTGCTGTGGAATAAATTACATTTTAATAACACAATAATAATATATTTTAAGCATATGAATATTTTTAATATTGCCAAATAAATCCAAATGATGGATTTTGCAGTAGAATATTCCCCTACAAAACCATCTATAAACTGATTTGACTATAAATGTCTAAAAATATATTCAGTTTAATTTTATTTCTTTATATAGAGATATAGCCTTGTCTGTTTGCGTTGATCCGTTAAACAACAGGAGAAACTGTAAGTAAGTATGGAGCATGGGAATATTTAAGCTGCTGTAAATGATTCAGTCTACAAATAAAGTCATATAATCACCATCCCTCCCATTTGAAACATTCATTAGCTTCCTTTGACTCACAGCACCTAAAACATCCTGATGCTATTGTGACCTGCAGCCTGTTGGGATTTTTAGCTCCACATCATATGCATGAGAACACAAGTGCTGCTGAAGCCGATGCAGGAATCCATTAGAGGACCTGCTCATGTAGCAGCAGGCCTTCGACCAGACTCTGCTCCTGTAAGGAGGTGCAGGAGCTGCAGGGCTGTCTCTGAGCAGTGAGAGGGGTAAATCCTGCCTCATTCAGCAGGCAAAAAACACTGTAGCATGCTAATGCCTTGTTGCTCATGCATTTGGTGTGAAACTCATTTGTGCTGAGGTTCTGCTGCCGTGGAAATGATTTTTATCTCCTCAGGATCATGTGTTCCTCTGAGACCTGCTGTGTAAATAAACCGGTGGAGGAGAATATTATCAGGAATCTACAGAGTATTGCGTCCTCAGGCTAACTCTGCTTTATACGTCTGTTTTCTTGGCCCAGTTTTGAACAATACACCAGTTCTTATTTGAAAAATTACAGAAAAATAATCAGGCAATAATACTTGCCTTGAATAACATCACATTTGGATAAGATATGCTATGACTTAGCATTTCACATACTGAACAGGACATTAAAATGTAACCGTTTTTAAACTGATGTGATTACATCTAGCTAACGATTTTAGTATTTTTTGTTGTCCATTTGTAGCCCAAAAACGTTTAATACCAGTCTCATTTGAGCTTCTTGTATCATGTAGCAAAAAACTTTATGATGGTACGTGTCAAGAATTATAGGACATTGTTTGTTATGAGCATTCTATCTGCATTTATTAATGTTCTCACAAAGACTAGTTAGTTAGGAATGCTCCCTCTGGGTTGTCTTGGCGTCTTGTTCTTGAGTGATGGTAGAACGGATCATGAGATGAAACCGGGGCTTCGTCTTCAGTTATGAGGGTGTTGCTCCTGTCTGTCATGGTGAAGAGGGAGCTGAGTCAAAAGGCAAAACTCTGAGTTTACTGGTTTGTTAATGTTCCAATCCTCACCAACTGTATGAACACAAGATGTAGTTCATCAAATAATGAGATTCTGGTTGCAAACGGCTGAAATAAGCTTCCTCTAGGGTGGCGAGGTTCAGAAATTGAGATGAGAAGCTCTGGAGGAGTAGAGCCATTGCTCCTTTGCATCAAAAGGAGTCAGGTAAGGTAGCCTCCTGGTTGACTCCCTCTGGAGGTTTGCGCATCCCACTGGGAGGAGACCCCTGGGAAGACCCAGAACTCACTGGAGGGATAGACCCTGTGCACGTTAGCAAATGCTACTTCCGGTGGGAAGACTCCTGTTCAGTGTTTTATTTCCGGTTTGATATTCTCGCCTGGTCGCACCCTATTTACTGTCTTGTATTCCCGAAGAAGTCGACAAAATGAGTGGACTAAGCGGCGATTTAAATTCTTCTAGATGTCTAGGGCATTTGTCTAATATTTCTGTTGATGATGTTCACCGACTTGTTGATCGTTTTTCCCTGCGCCAAAGAGCAAACGAGAGAAAGGCTTCACATTTTATATTTCGCAGGATTTATCTCATTTTGAAGGTAAGTCACAACCCTCCCCATCGTCAATACTTATAGTTTGAGACCCTTACCAACGTAAATTATTTGTGTATATGCTGTGGCTTTTTTACGGTTTGTTTACATGCTGTGTAATCCTCCGCTGACGGTCGCGGTTTGGAGAACCTGTTTAGAAGCTGCAGATCGCTCGGTTCCTATTCGATTGATCTAACACTGGGCCCATTTAGCACATAAATCCATAGGATTAGACACTAAATTAGTCCATCAGCCAGTCATCATATAGAAATAAAAACTCTCCGGAGTGGAGCGCAGCGCAGCAGCAGCTGAGGCACAGCTCTGTGCGCTTTGAGGGACTCTGTATAATATTAACATTCATTATGATTTCATGAGAGAGAGAGATGAGGTTTTCACAACCTTCCCCATCGTAAATCTTAATATATAGCAGGGGTCCCGTTAACCGGAAATTTCCCGTATTTAACAGTTTTTTTTTTGTTTTTTTTTTGTTTTTTTACTTTGACGGAAAGAGCTGAAGGTCGCCGGTCATTCTGACAGGTTTGCGCACGAGCCTGCCCGTCCATACCGTCATAGGAAATCACTGAATTGTCCCCTCTAAGCCAATCTGCTCAAACAGCAAACCAACTTAACAGTATTTTAAATAAGGAATTAGAATCCATTGCAAAGTGGATTTTAGTAAATAAACTGGTGATTAATGCAAGTAAAACTAAATGCATGGTGGTAGGGTCCAGACATTGTTTAAATATGAACCCAATTTTATGTTTGACCTTAGGAGGGACTTTAATTGAACAGGTTGAAGTAACTAAACTATTAGGTGTTGTTGTAGATAACAAATTATCTTGGAATAGTCATATCAATTGTGTGTTGAAAAAATGGGAAGAAGTATTGTATTGTTAGATATTGTAGGAAATTCATTCCACATAGATTAATAAAGCACATAGTGCAAAGGAACACCTGAATCCTGAAACAGGAGAAACACATTAACGTTTGAATGTGTTAGTGGAAAGTCCTCGGACTGGAACACTGTGAAACACTTCAAACGTAAACAAGATTAGACCAGCAGTGTCACAAGAAAGGGAACACTTTAGAATCTGGACTTATTATTCAGAGAGTCTTAGGTTTATTATAACTAAGAGAGTCCAGTTGAGGTCATTTGGGAAAATGGACACCTGAAAGTGGACAGTTGGACACCTGTATGAATCTTGATTCAGGTTCAAACATAATAAAAGAGTAATTGTAATCCAATTATTGGGAACAAGATGGATTATTGTTTGTGATGGTCAACAGGGGTCAGAGGTCAGAGATTATAGCGTATTTGATAACGCTACACTAGGTTCTTTTTCGGTTGTATTTCAGGGAAT